>JUDQ01000116.1:0-62994 GCA_000812075.1 Scedosporium aurantiacum
ATTTATTTTTATTTATTTTTTTAGTTTTTTTTATAGTTTTTTTTTTACTCTCTCTTTGGGGTCGGGTCTTGATATTTACTGGCGAGTCCGCCGGTAGGTCGATTTCCCCATCGACTGCACATCTTCTTCCGTCTTTGGAGAAAATCCGAGCTAGGTGATTGGAGGACGAACCGAACGGCCGAACCCAGAAATTCTCGTCGAGTCTGGAGCTTGGCTTCTGCATCGCGCGAAGACAACTCAAAAATTATCGAACCTTGTCCGACTACACGCCGAAAAGCGTACGGGAACTCGAGATTAAGTTAAGGTTGTCGTTCGTGTTCTTTCGCAGCGTGCAGTGTGATATCCGCTGTGATTAATCGCTTCGCGTCGGCTATCTTGACGAGTGATCGACGACGACCCGAAGTCATCTGTCCGTCATTGGCGAAGAGGCGGACGTGCGTTCCAGCTTGAACCACAAAAACGATTGGAGTCTTACACCGTGCCCCTCCTGCTACCACCAAGACCGCCTGTTGCGACCCCACCATTGTCACCATGCGTCTCTTCAGCAGAAAGAAATCCCACAAGGGTGGTGATGCGAGCCCGACCATTAAGCCATCTCAGTCCAATGCGAGCCTGAAATCTGGGCATTCAAGTCTTAAATCCCCCATCGGAACGAACCCTAACGGAAACCGGACATCTGGAGGAAGCACAAACCCTTCTACTCCCATGTCTCCATTTTCGCCCGCCACCATGCCCAAGGTTGATATGCCACGGCCCCCAGATCCGCAGCTGGACCCTGCCGGCTACTTGAGAAGCCTGAATGCTGTTCGCGAGAGGAGCAAGCTGGTCACCGACAAGGCGTTAAGGAATGACCTCAAGCACTTTGATGTTGATATGGGCAAGTTCCCAGACGTCGTGACATTCGTTTCTCAGATTATCAAGGTAAGCGCTGCGTCCCCGTCAGGTTCGGACTGTCCCGGAGGCTACTCTTGGGCCCAAACATCTTGGCTTGGATTATTATAGTCTCGCACACAATGTCTAGATAGCTGACCTTACTGTTCTGCCATCTAGCGTGATTACGATGCTCCTTTCGCCAATATCCCCCCTCATGGTCGCCATCAACATTTCTGTGTTGGTGGTCGAGATCGCATTGCTGCCTTGCTCTCTACCTTCCCCGAGGAGGTTGACCTCTCCGAGAAGTGCCGTCGCTTAATCGACCTATACCTTGTGAGCGTCCTGCTCGATGCCGGAGCGGGAACCGAGTGGAGCTACAAGAGCACAGAGAACGGTCGTGTATACCGCCGGTCTGAGGGTATTGCTATTGCTAGCCTGGAAATGTTCAAGCATGTAAGTGGTGCATGCATCACTGCCTCTCCCCCAGATCGCAGACATACTCACCTATTATCTTCTGCAGGGATTTTTCTCTGGCAACCCCGCCAATAAATTCCAGGTTGACAAGATAGGACTGGCGCAACTTACCCCCGAAAAGGTCGCCCAAGGTCTCCAATCGAAACCCGGAAACCTCATGGCCGGCGTTCCTGGACGAGCTGATCTCCTTGTCCGATTGTCGAAGGCTTTGGATGAGAAGCGGGAGTATTTTGGCGAAGATGGGAGGCCTGGGAACATGATTGGTAGGGCCTCTTCTCTTGTCGACTCATCATTTTCGTTGGGTGTTTTTGCTGACCAGATGCTCCAGAATACTTGCTCTCGCACCCTTCAACACAGGCTACTTCTATGCCTATTGTGCCGCTCCCGCTTCTATGGAATGTCCTAATGGATGGTTTAATATCCATCTGGCCTCCCTCCCGGACCACCATTAACGACATCCCCCTGGGTGACGCCTGGCCTTGCCAGTCTCTACCCCAGCCCACCGCAAGCCCCACGACAGCTACCTTCTCGCCGTTTCCTCAGTCCGGAACGTCGTCGACGGCTCCCTGGGAGTCCATTCTCCCTTTCCACAAGTTGACGCAATGGCTCTGTTACAGTCTAATGCAGCCGATGCAATCCTTGCTACGCGTCCACTTTGCTGGAACAGAACTCCTCACTGGTCTCCCCGAATACCGCAATGGCGGCCTATTCATTGATCTAGGTGTCTTGACATTGAAGGCGGCTGACACGGAAAGGGGACTGAACAATTACGCCGAACACTGCCGTGTCACTGGCAGTAAGGGCGTTGAAGTGGCACCCATGTTCCAACCCGGTGACGACGTCGTGGTTGAATGGCGAGGCGTAACAGTTGGTTTCCTAGACCTGCTCTGCGTGGAAGTCAACAAGGCGCTGAGGAGCGAACTTAATGGCAACGAGTTGTCGCTGCCACAACTTCTCGAAGCTGGAAGCTGGAAGGTAAGAAGAGAGAACCCTACCCCCCCGCGCTATTCTCTCTCAACTTCAACTTTTGTGTCCGTTGTGTTTACTAACGCACGCCTCTAGGGTGGTCGAGAGATTGCCGAAGTCAGCCGGCCAAACACAAAGGAGCCGCCGATTTTGATTGATACGGATGGAACAGTTTTCTGATATCATGTAGGGAAGAGAGAATGGGGGCGGTTTCGAGATGATGTAATGAGTTCTCTTCTTGTTTTTCTTCGTCTTCTTCTTCTTGGCCTCTCAGACAGGCTTCTTTCGTCTCTATTTCATGAGTCCACGGTTAGAGCTTTACGTATGCTGGTGTGGAGCTGAATGACGAAAAACAAAAATACTGACGGGATTTCCATTTTCTGCTGAGCCCTAGTACTTGTCCTTTGTCTTTCTCTCTTCTGTTTGAGGATTGCTTGTGAAGTACTTCGTATACCCATACACTTTTTCTCGCATGAGCATCATCATCCTGTGCATTTGAGACTTCTCTCGGAAAAAAAGGAACTTCGGGTGCTAAATAGAGAGAGTTTGGATGTTTATGCTATGACTGTTGAATGTGCCGTCTATATCTCCATCCTTTTCTAATATACATATGATGTCTTGGGGAGGAGGGGGTGACAACTCTCTCTATCCCCTGTCCCAATCAAATGAGGAATACAAAAAGATTGTACATCAATACCCACTCAGGAGTTTGAAACTGCCTGTTTTATAGGGCAGGAAATGCCAGGTCTCTCTCCCTCTCACGACATCCAATTGCCCTCCCTCATTCACTGTGCTCATGGGCCACTTTTTTTTTTTTAGCTCTACGGCCTGCGCTTCATCTTCTGGCTCTTCTCGAGCTCGGCCATCCTCTCCCTCAAAGATTCGTAATACTGCGCCTGCAACCTCGCCTCCTCAGACTCGCTATTCTGCTTCTCCTTCTTCACCTTCGAGCCGTCCCTCCTAGCGTTGGCCATCTCGCTGGCGTCCTTGAAGGCCTTCTTCACGCCGTCGAACATGCCCGGAGGAGAGGTGACCGAGGTCGCCGAGACGGAGCCGGCGGGGGCCTTGGCGAGGGGCTCGGGGAGAGGGGTGAGGCCGGACCACCTACGGAACCAGGGCTGGAAGATCAGCCAGGTCTGGAGGAGACCTGGGACGGAGGCGGTTACGAAGTAGAGCTGGACGCCGGCGGGGAGGAAGCTGGTTGCGATGAAGCCGAGGGGGACGAGGATGAAGGATACGGCTTTCATGGTGGCTTGCTGCTGGGGAGTGTTGTGGCGGTTGGTTATCTAGTAATTGGGGAAAAAACACATTAGTTACACGCTAAAGTTTGTTAAAGAGGTGAAGGGGAGCTTCTTACCCTCATTGTAGCCATCAAGGTTAGAGGACCGACGAAGGGGAGGATGTACCAGGGATCAGGAACCGTGAGGTTCGTGAGCCACCCGAAGCCACCCGTCTCGAGACCAGGCACGGGCAAATCCGACATGGCCTTTAGGATGCGGTACATGCCGAAGCCGATAGGGAGCTGAATCATGTTGACGAACATCAACTTCTTGTTCACCTTGTGCTTCTCCTCGAGGGCCTTCATGGCAGCCTTAGCGGCCTGACCGGCCAGGACGTCCTTGTTCACCATCGACTCCTTCCAGGCCTCCGTGGCGCGCTCGTAGCCCGGTTCGGTCCTGCGGAGGATGTTGAGCCGGGTGGTGTGCTCCTGGCCCAGCATGATGGGCTTCCAGAGACAGGCTCGGATGAGGAGACTGGTCGCGAGGATGGAGGCCCACCAGGGGAAGCCCGAGTAGACGTGGACGTGCTCGAGGAGCCATTGGATCATGGATGTGGTGCCCCAGCCGAAGTCGATGCCGAGGCTGTGGAGGTAGCCGATGTGCTCGGGGATGGAGGAGATGGAGTCGTACTTGCCGAGCTCGGAGGAGATGATGTTGGAGAGCTCAGCGGTGGGCTCCGGAGCGCCCACGGGCGGTGATGAGGATGCGATGTCGGTGGCGGTCTGCTCTATGGAAGGGGTGGTCGTGGAGGCGGCCTCGGCGGCTGGGGCTGGGGCTTGGGCGGGAGGAGTCTGGACCTCCGCCGGCGCGGCGGCCTGCGCTGGGGCTTCGGGTGTGGTGGCGGGAGGTTCTGGCTTCTTCGAGCCGTAGCCCCAGAGGGAGATGGATCTGCTCGCGGACGGAATCTGGGTGAAGGCGACGGATCCGGCGATCGCGACGGTCCTTAGAGGGATTGCTCGGGTCGCCGAGCCGAGGGGCAGCCTTTGTAGATTCCTGGCATTTCCGACGCGGGCCGTCGCATAGGTGCGGGTAGAGGAACCCTATAAACAGGGGGTCAGTTCTCGAGCCAAAGAATTGGTGTTGCTAATCCTAGAGTTGTATCCGCTCTCGGGTGACAGCGGGAGACAGCGGGAGATATCGAGGGTTTTGAGTTGAGGAGTTATTTACCAATTGGCTGGCGACCTTTGTCCTGGACGCTGCCGAGGACAAGGACTGGACTACTCCCCTGCTTGGAAGCATTGTGGCCGGTATTGCGGAGCGTGGAATGGGAATACCGAAAGGAGGGAGAGAGGGTGGCAGCAACAGCCGAGAATCGCGAACTCGTCTTTTACCAAGAACTTTTTTTCGGGTCAGCGAAGATTTCAATGTATGTTCAATTCGAGCCGTCAAAAAATTTGGAATCACGTGGTCGCGTTTTGTTGGCGTTGGCTTCAATTGAGTCTGGGGTACATACAAAGTACAAAGTACAATTCCCACTCAAGCTTCCTATCCAGAGACCATCACTCTCAGAGTCAAACACCCTCACATACCAATATCTACTTCTCTTCGTATTCTTGAGAACGGATTAACGTCATTCATTTCAAACCACGGTTCACATTCAGCCGGGGGGATTTTGGAAGCAACGGTCGTCGATATCACTTTAATGTCCCAACCACTGATGTCCTGTCTGTGGAGTTAAGCCGATCGAAGGCGCGTCCTGTTTCGGAGGACTGGCGAGTTTGAAGAGGCCTCGATCCCTTGTTGAAGAGCATGTCAAGCCTTCCCCTTCCAGGCTTTGATCTTTTGTGTGTGTCCTGCGCGTAATTTATCTGCCTGGAAGAGCATTGCCGCTTCTCGGAGTCGTCCTCGAGACATTACGATTGCCAATCTTCCAGTATCCGTTTCCACCCGGCGTCCGCCGAGAAGCTCCATAGCTGCAACTATGTCGAAAGAGAGATGCATAGTCTTGGCTTGCTCAAACCTACCGAGGCCAATTTTATGTCCGTATGAGAGCGATGGCGTAGGTCCCAACATTTGGACCGAGGGCGATCCGATGTGCTGAAGACTAGAACGAAACTACAGTTAGTTATCCCTAACTTGCCGAGTCGGTTGAGGCACTTTTCTCTAGTTAGAACCATGCCTTCGAGGCCTTAACCTTTCCATTGTAATCCGTACCAATGATTCTCTCAGAGACCCTCATTTCTTTTGCGTAAAATCGTTCATGCTCTCCTACAACTTTTACCCTGGGGTGTCTGGACTGGCTATATATAGCACCGTCCTCAGGCAAGTCCGCCCTCTTCATTGACCTGGCCGATGGCGAGAAGTCACATAATTCCTATTCGGGAGACACGCGTAAGTCGAACTCTGGCATATAGTAGCAGCGTCTCGATCAATGGGATGGATGGCTCTATGGGATGTCAGTGGCCGAGTAGGCAACATATCAACCAAGTCCACTCAGATGCACAAATGTTCAGAGCCAAGAGCCGTCTATAAAGCCTTTAGAACAAAATATATACATCCTGCTGCGACACCGTTACTCGCTCCGCACCCGAGTCCAAGTATCATCCGGCCGAGGGGTCCCAGCATGATCCCATGAAAGTTGTGACTGGCCCATCTTTAACACTGCATGCCTTTTTCCATACTCTAAGCTCGTGGTTTAGCGGAACTCACCCCGCCTCGATCGCTCGGAAATCTCGACACCCGGGCCTATAGCGTACGCACGCCGGCGGCTTAGGGGAAAGACCTGCACGCGCTCTGGTTAGTATGGGACGGGTTGCCAAGCAAAGCAAACTCGACGCGATTCTTTTTAGACATGTTCTCCGCCAAGGCCCCGTAATGATGGTGTTGCAAGATCCTGTACGCACCTTGGTACCACCCCAACCTAACCGGAATGCCGCCTCGTGCGCAAACAGCTCGCCGAAACCCAGCATCATTCCATTGATGAAAGGAAGGAACAGGTTGATGGCGGCACCGCGTATTATCGACCAGACGGTGGGGGGTCTGTAGAGGATGACGGGCGAAGACGAAGACGGCGGGGAGGTCGAGGAATCTTCAACGGCGGAGTAGTGTTCGCTGTCGGAATGGATCGTGATGCCAGACTCGGCCAGTCGGCTAGACGGATCTTGCGATGACATGGTGATGATGGATTTCGGCTCGTTACCGAGCGGGGGGATCTTGTTCGGGACGGGCACGAGACAAGTATGGCGAGAATTGGGAAATACTTCCCTCCCTGGATTCAGTTGAGGATAAGGAATTCCCGTTGTTGGGGTTCGCTCGGCATCAGTTTCGGGGGGAAGCGAGGTCGGCTTTGTGATGCTCCTGACAATCCGTTGTGGTGCAGGTTCGACCCAGAATGGAAAGATTACGTAACCATACTTCTCGGTGGTCATAGCTTTGACGCCAACATTGCTGAGACGAGGAAGGAACAATGAGGAAGAGGGCAATGATGGACGTCACTGACCCATTCAAACCAGTTGCCTGAACTAAATCTTGTTTTCCAGCATTCCAGCAGTACCACCTTAGGAGCTCCCCACCAAACCTGGCCAGACCACCGCGTACTTTCTTCACCATTAAACCAACATCTATCGGGCTCGACTCTGGTCATTCTGATCTGAACGACTATTCGCATCATATCGACCTTGAGCAGAGGAAATTCGTTACGTTTCTTTACTTTACCCTCCTTATATCCTCACAACCATGGCGACGAACGACGAGAAGCTTGCGCAGCTCCAGGCTCTCACTGGCACGCCTACAGATACGGTTCGTGCCCGTTTTCTTCACCTTGACTGCAACAGCCCGCCCTGAGGTGTATTAAATCTTTGGTTTTCTTTTCTTTTCTTTTTCACTAACCATCCTCCCCCTTTCAATTAGGCCAGGGAGTACCTAGAGGCTTTTGACTGGAACATCGAAGCTGCGGCCCAGGCCCTCCTCGAAGACGCCGATGGCGGCGACGACTCAGCTGGCGAGCAAGGCTCTTCGACTCAAGTCCCCGAGAACTACACCGGACCCCGCACTCTTGATGGTCGACCCGTAGATGTAGGCTCTAGCTCCCAATCGAGGGCCCAACAGCCCAAGCGCCAAGAGAAGAAGCGTGGTGTGGCTACGCTCTCATCACTCGGCTCGGGCAGGGACGCCCACGGCTCCGACGAAGACGATGATGAAGATGAGGAAGGAGCGAAGGGTAGGGGCGATTTGTTTGCCGGCGGAGAAAAGAGTGGTCTTGCGCTCAGGGATCCTACGAGAGGTGGTGAGAGGGGCGAGGGCTCACGAGGACTCATCAACGATATTCTTGCAAAGGCTCGAGAGTGCGTAGATTCCTCCCTTCAGCCCCACTGTCCGAAACCTTGCTAACGAGAATCTCAATAGGCAAACTAGGAGGGGAGCTGAGGAAGCCACCGAAGAGCGCCCTGCTCGCCACTGGGGCACCGGTCAAACCCTCGGGGGCGATGGTGTAGAAAGCCGACGAATTGTTGATCCCCACGCTGGCCATGAGCACGCTCCACCTGCCGGAGAACCCCAAGATAGGACCATCCATATTTGGCACGACGGTTTCAGCTTCGACGATGGCCCGCTCTACCGATACGATGACCCAGAGAATCAGGAGACCCTTCAGTTGATCCGCAGTGGGCGCGCGCCTCTCCATTTGATGAATGTCCGGTTCGACCAGCCTGTAAATGCCCACATCTCTCAACATGACGAGCCTTGGAGGCAACTCCCGAGGATCTACAGACCATTCGGTGGTGAGGGTAGGAGGTTGGGCAGCCCTGTGCCCGGTGATGGTAATGTTAGGCCATCTTCGGCCACCTCTCAGCCTGCTGCGACCTCCAGAGCTACCGCTTCAGCGCCTTCCTCTGCCACGCCCAGCACTGGTGTCGACGCATCCCAGCCGACACTTGCCCTCCGTGTGCAGCTTCCCGACGGAACTAGGCTCCCTGCTAGGTTTAACACGACGCAGACGGTTGGCGATATTTACGATTTCGTTCTCCGTGCGCACCCCGCCACCCAGAGCCGTGGCTTTGTCGTAGCCACCACCTTCCCAAACAAGGACCACACCGATCGCTCTCTGGTGCTCGGAGAGATGTCCGAGTTTAAGAAGGGCGGCACTGCGTTTGTCAAGTGGACATAGTGGCGCCCTCTGTCACTATTTTCTTCATTGTGTCGGACGCGTAGCTGGGTTCATATTTTTTTCTTCTTTTCTATGTTCTTCTTTTCCTCTCTCTCTAGGGACATCAGACGGGATCGTTTAGGGAATTCTGCGAGGGTGTTGAGTCTTTTCACAATAGGCATTTACGGACACAGGTTGGCGTGGTCAATCGGACTGGAAGGAATGCAAAATAGACATCAATTGATCCAATGAATCAGGCATACCGCTTTTAAGGGAGGAAGAGCTGACGACGAGGTAGCCCTCCAAAGTAGGTCTACTCTACAGTGTAGTCGTTCTTTCTCCTCTTCCTCTTTCGCTATTAAGTGCGGCGCTGTCATCTTTTTTTAAACCCAAATCAATATCCCGGTGGTAGATCCTCTGAAGAAGGAAGGATCCATTCCGTAAACGCCAGAGACACGATAACCGTGACTGCTTCGAAGCTGCCCGCCTCCCGCCTGCGATTGTCTGATAGTGTACACGAAACCATATTCGAAGGCTCCTAGTCCCCCGCCATCCGCACTCTGTCTATCGCGAACCTCGATGTTGTTCAGCACCGTTTCAGTTACTTATTTGGGGTAGATGGGATGCCGCAGGGGTACTGGGACCATCCAAGAACTTAAAGTGCTCAATGGCAATCCGGCAATTGAGCATAGCCGCGTTGAACCTCGCTTCACCGGGAGGCAACACGGCCATAAGGTAGGTATTCGTCGTAAACTTGAGGATAAAGAGGCTGAATCTGGTGCCAGCCTTGTGTTCCATGCAGACAAACTGCTCCGCGTTGCGGGGCGTCCCCGTGAAGCGGCTTATGGACTGCTTGAACTGTTTCATGATGTTAGACATGCGCTCGAGACGGTCCTCGGTAGGGTTATCTTGACCGGCTTCGGAGGTCCAAGATGAGACGGCGAGGAAGGAGGTTCGCTCAAATAGGAGGAGTTCCTCGGCCTCGATGGCGACGCCCAGATTGGCGAGGTTACGCTCGATTGCGGCGAGGTTCGGCACGAGGTCGTGTATGATGCTCGCCCAGGCCTTGTACAAGCTCTGGTCCCATATGGAGGTGGCGAAGGGTGTGATCTCGAGAGGGGCGCCGTCGCCGACGGGGAGGCCCAGGGAGGCGGCTAGCTCGGCCGTCTTCTGCCGGACCATGTGGACGCGGTCGTTGAAGAGGCTTTCGCGCGAGGAAGGGAGAATGAGGTCCATCTTGTGGATGAGGACGTAGATGCGGGCGGTCGGGGAGAACTGGACTAGGGCGGATATGATGGATACGTAGGTGGCTAGGTCGCGGTCGACGTCGCGGGACTCGATGTCGAAGACGTAGATGAGGACGCCGACGTGGGAGAAGACGTGGACGCGCTGCTGGGAGAGGTAGTTTTCCATGAAGGCTTCTTGGCCGCCGCAGTCCCAGAGGTTGAGGGTTAGGTTTCCGAGGAACTTGACGTGGGAGAGGTCGATGTCTATGGTGGCGCCTCTGGAACCAAGCAGCAGCGCTCGTTAGTAGATGGCGGGGGTAGAGAGGTTGCAACGGCTGTCGCCCAAGGGGTTTTCAAACGTACAGTCTTCTCGTGTCGGGGGCAATGTAGTTGCTGAAGATTATGCTCCGCATGCTCGATTTCCCCGAGCCGCTCTTGCCCATCAACAGAACCTTCTTCTTCTTAGGCTTCTTCAGCCCGACTTTCACATCCACGGCGGGGCTCTGGTCCCCGACCGAGGATGCTATGCCGGAGGATTCTGGAAGGCCTGACATGCTTGGCGGCGAGAAGGGGAAAAAATAGTGTGTGGAAGGATCGTAGGGAAGGGCGCAGCGGTATTTGAGGGAGCTGGTGTTTATTCTCGCGACACCGTCATTGAGGAGGCAGCTGTCGGGAGCGGG
Source organism: Scedosporium aurantiacum (assembly GCA_000812075.1). Lineage (NCBI taxonomy): Eukaryota > Fungi > Ascomycota > Sordariomycetes > Microascales > Microascaceae > Scedosporium > Scedosporium aurantiacum. Next base: position 10,583 of record JUDQ01000116.1, read on the forward strand.
TGACTCCTCGAAATCGGTCGTAGGTCCGCTGGTCAAAGGCGTCAAGATAGACGATACATTGAACGAGATTGTGCTAAGATGAGCGATTGAGATGATGATAGCAATTGGATCAGTTATCGTACCTCCTCCCCACTTAGACCTTGGTGGGATTGGACGAAGGGAAGCACTCGCAGTTGCAATGCTACCTCGAGGTGGGGAGCCAGAGCCAAAGCCAGAGCCAGCTTTGAGGCCGGTGGTGGCTGTTGCTGCTTGTTCACGGCTAATCGTCGCTAATTTTGGAGGGGCCAGGCCCACATCAATTGACCTTGATCCAGTGCAAGTCCACCCCACGCACCCCCCAATCATCAATTGATCCCACCTCTTCTCGATGCTGCCTTTCTGCCTGGACGATGCCTGTTCTTAGTTCTTAGGCATCTCAACCTGAATTGCTCAATATCAAATCAAATGGCAGCTTTCTCATCCTCTCGCTATCGCGACCTCACTTGGCCCGATCCAAGGCCCCTCGTTATGCTGTGTATAAAAACGGGCCCTTTCTCCCCCAAGGTCAAAGAGTAGCAGAGACTTACAGTCTGAGATCTGTGCCCTCAAAGGTCAACTTGTCTCCATCTTCCATATCAGATGCTTGTACACCCGGGCCGCCTCATTATTTCGTCTCTCAACCCTACTTTGAGCAAGTGGTGTTCTCGGCCGTGAGCCTGGAATCATTACTTCCATTCCTTCAAACATGAATGTGAAAGTCACCGAAGACACCCAAATGGTAGATCGCGCGCCTGCGGATCTTACTTGTCATTCTGTCCTTACTACTCCCGAGCTTCTCGAAGCTATTCTCGGGCATCTCGATATGGTGACTTTGCTCGTGTCGGCCCAACGTGTCTGCAGGCAATGGCAAGCCGTTATTGCTACGCCTGCGTTGCAACGATATCTCTTCCTTGAGCCAAATGATGCAATCATGTCCCCCTCGAAGCGCCGCGAAGGACGGCTTCTGGTGAACCAAAATCCTCTTTTGAAGAAACTCTTTCCATCCATCTTCCAGACCATCGACATCCCTCGTCGTACCCTTCCTACTTGTACTGGCTTCCTGACGCTGCTCTTAGGTGGGTGTCCACTGGCAGATCGACGTGATGAGTACAAAAGGCATCACGCCTTTGTCCGCAGGGACGCTAGCTGGCGCCGAATGCAGGTGGCCCAACCTCCTCTTCGGCGTGTTGGGTACACCAGAGTGAGCCGGCTTGAGGGGGAGGATGCGATGCCAGAAGACTCGAAGTCGTTGCGAACCCTAGTGTTTCCCGAAGGTCTTCGCATGGGTGAACTGTGGGACCTCTTGTTCAAGACCATATGGGAAAGTTATTCGAGATACGATGCCTCGCCTTATGAAGATGGGCCCGGATTGCTGATTCTCTGGAAGCAGTACTGGCCGCATAGCATGCGGACTCCGCCAAAGGGGTTCGCCAGCATGCGGAAGAAGATACAAATGTTTGAAGGGTGGCCAAGTCGCGTTAATCTTATCCTCGTGCGAGACGATGAGAGGAAGAGTTCCTGGGAACAAGAATTCAACGGCGTGGATCCGTGGCTTGTTCCGTCCTACTCGGAGCATTACAGTCCTGAGGAGCACGAGTGGTTGTATCGTTGTGAGGACTACGATGCGGCGGTGCTAAAAAAGCATCTGCACCTCGTTGACTAACATCAACTCCAGCCGAGGTGGATGCGAAATAATGTGAAGAGAATGTCATTTTTTTTTTTTTTTCTTTTTTTTCTTTTTTTTTGACTGTGGATATCACCCATGACTCTGGCTTTGGCTCGGTCAAGTCCATATATCCACCTGCTCATGTGCTCTGGTAATGATAGGCGATCTGGTATTCGGGGCCGAGATATCGAGGTTGGTGGAACGGAAGATTGTCTCCATTGATTGTGTCTGCATAGCTTACTTACTAGATATTTTTTGAAATGTTATCTGTTCCCATGTTGTGAGATAACACTTCTTCGTGTCACTACGACACATATCGCACAATGGGGGACTATGTCGATGCCTGGGAAATTGTGTGCCGCCATACTAGATCCATGGCGAAGGGTGAACTTGATTTTCTCTTCGTCTTTTGACGCTCCTCTTCCCCCCTCGTTTTGTTTCTTTTTCTTTTCTTGATTATATATTCCGACTCTCCATTGAATGCTCCGCCCTATACTTCGGACCATTTCCGATTAGACTTTGGAGGTTTTCTACTTCCGAGACTCCTCGAGCTCAGACTCCTCCTTCAAATAAGTGTCCAAAACAGCGACACTCAGCCCAAGCATCTCAAACTCGAACGCGCCATCCCCGTTTGCCTCCACAACATACTTAACTGTCTCCACGACATTTACGCCACCACTCCAGGGATCGTTGTAGGCATACGGGTCCTCCGGTCCCATCAAGAGTGTAAGCTGAGCGCGTGTTCCGGGCTCAATGCCCTCGAAAGCGACAGAGACGGGTACGGACTCGTGGTTGGTGGTATTATAGCAGGCGCCTCTTCAGACAAAGGAACCCCTCGTGCTTTGCCTGCAACGTAAAAGAGAGGGTCAAGGTCTCCCGTCACAGGGAGAGTTTCCTCAAGGGGATGAACGGCAAAGAGCTGGACAATGAGTAAGTGCCACGAACAGGATTTATGTATTTTGAAGGGATATGCATGATAGTAGCATACCTCCCATATGTACCAGTCTGTGGACTTAGTGGTCAGAGCCGGATCAGCGGCGTGTTGGATCATGGTTATAGCCCATTGGTAGCTGTTCAGGTTTCGAAGAATAGGAGCCTATGAAATCAGATATTAGTAGGCTTTCTGTAGAGAGATGAAAGGGTCCTAGGTGCGAGATACATAGAAGGTACCGTAGATACGGTCTGCGTTTCGCTCATAGCTAATAAGGCCCACTGCCCCCCCAACAGATCCAATCCACCAAGGCCAAGGGGCCAGAGGGCCATTCCAGCCAATACCCCCATTGGGATGGGTGGAGGACACTTCACCTGCGGAGAGGATTCTGTCTTAGTGACGATCGGTCTGGCTCTAATTTCCGCAAGCGAGGGACCTACCGACGATGTGAGGAATAGATTCATTGTCGAACAAGTTGAACTCAGCCAAGAACTCATCTGGCTTCCGGTAAGGGTGGTGGTCGCCGATTCCCGGCTCGGGAATTCTGTATCCGTCGGTAGCGGCGCCAGACGAGATTACGGTAATATCTGGATACGCTTCGTTGATCGCCTTGAGGAACGTGGGGAATCGATACTTCTTGTACGACTCCCAGCCCTCGGCACCGCCGGCAAGCCAGTCTTCGTTGCCGACTTCGACGTAGTTAAGCTTAAAAGGCTCAGGGTGTCCGAGCTCCACGCGTTTTGCGCCCCAGGTAGAGTTGACCGGCCCTCGAATGAACTCGATTTGATTGAGGGCATCATCGACCCAAGGCTGAAGCTCACCCTCGGGAACAATGTAGCCGTCAAGCGAGAGACCACCGTAAACACCAACGACTGTACCTTAGCTATGGGGCCCCTCACACGGATGGTCACTGTCAGTGTTGTACTTACTCAACTCCATTCCCATATCTTCGGCCCAAAGAAGGTACTCCATAAGACCGAGCCCGTTGGTCATTCGATAACCCCAGGTGTTTTGAAACCCCGTGCGGTTTCGAAGGAGACCGAGGCTGGCCTTCCAGTCCCACCACGTGTCGACCGAGTCTCTTTCCAACATGTTGCCTCCGGGGAAGCGGAAAAATGTCTTTGAGGAGCCTAGAATTAGCAGCTGCAAAAGGAAGCTTCTCGGCTCCATGGGGTTCTCTAGAAATGATTCTTACTGGGTGAAGCTCTTCAAAGGCCTCTGCAATGTCCACTCGAAGGCCGTTCTTGCGTCCCTTGTAAGTGGGTGGGAACAGGCTGATGAGGTTGAAGTCAAGAGAACCTTCCTTGACACCCTACGCGAGAAATCAGGATGTCAGTGCATGCACACCTGCCAGTGGTTTCGTGTTTAAGTTGATATGTCATACCACTGAGTCAAAAGTAATTGCGAAGGTATTATTGCTGTTTGGAGCATCCTTATCGGGGATGAGCTCAATCTCGTGCTCAACCCAGTCGCTGCTGAGAGACTTAGACTCAATCTCAACACTACCAAAAACCTCGCCGCTGAGGGCGGACTGCAAAGAAGCAGTGAAATTGCCTTCGTAGGCTCCCTTGACCCAAAATGAGCCCCTGTACTTCTGTTTCTTGACGTCTATGCCCCAATAGCCCGCATTGGAGAAACCAACTAGGCCATCCACATCTTTTGCTTCCACGTTCATGAAAACGGGCAACTGCTCCGAGAGGGGTTCGTCGAGGCGGTTAAGCTTGAGCTTCGCGCCATTGATAGGAGACCAAGCGTCTAGGGATACAGGGAACCGCTCGCCGTATTGGAAGGCGCGATTGCGAATAAGCTCTGCATAGATGCCTCTGTCACCGGAGCGGTTAATATCCTAGAATAACACTCGTTAGCCTAGGGGTTATCTAGTAGAAGTGTATTGTCGGTGCTGATCAGCGAACCTCATGGAGAAACCCGTATTGATGGCCACTCGTGGCGTTACCCCCGCCAGCCTTGACGGAGGTATTGATAGCAGACACCAAGGAGATGGTGCACCAAGTGGCCAGAAGCAGTGGCCTGAGGATAGCCATTATGTCTGTCCAGGAACTGGATGTCTCCCTCGTCCAGTGATGACAACAATGCTAGCAGAAGCTAAACGGAGCTCTGTAGAAGAGAGCTTGTTCGTAAAAATATTCACACTTAAAGCTCTAACCCGCTCCATTCTTGACAAGAGAATACAATATGCATCGGCGTGCCTCGGCAGAGTAGTATGCTGTCCAAATTCACACTTCTTTCTATTCTTCCGCTAGAAGACATGGAGTTGCCTTGTGCTTCAGGCTGGGGAGGATGTTACTCTATAAAGCCTTTGATTGGAATGCCTGAGGAATTGAATCATCACATTAGAAACATGCTACTGGCACATACACCGAGGATCATATCTACAATGCGTTATAGCTGCCGAATTGCTACCCGGACCGCAATGTCATTGGAGCACAAGAAAACGCGGGCATGCGTCCCAAGAAGTCGCCTAACTCTGGCTACAACTGCAGCGGCTCGGATAGATGTTGGAAGGGAGCGAGAAATTAATGGAAACGGGAGACGGGCCATGCTCGTCCGCTCGGGTGCCATTGAAAAAAGGCCGGAACAAAGAGGTGGCATTTCCTTCTCGTAACACGAGTGGGGAGCAGCAGCCATGACGGTTAGGAGTTATTTCCTCCAATAGCACGGGCGATATAGCATGGAATTGTCCATTACCCCCATTCAAAAGTCCAAGACCATACGTACCCCAGGGTCGAAACTTATAGCATCTCGGTGGTTTCTGTTGTTGGTGTGAGTCCCGCAGAACTGGTTCCCAAGACACATTTATAGAGCTGCACTGTCGATGATTAGACCCAACATTTGATATTGATGTGTGCAGAACTGAGCTGCTGATGCTCTTTCATCGACCGAGCGTTGAGTCACACATAAACCTCGCGCCTCCTCTGCCAACAGCGCGTGCTCAATACCCTCGAGGAGATTAATGTATTCCATCCGCAGGAGTTATTACGCCCATGTCCTATCCTGGATTGGGGTAGCTCTGTTGTAAGCCAACCGCATCGACTGCCTGAGCAGATACTTCAAGAGGCGTCTTTGAAGCCAACACTGAACAGCCTTCATAAGCATTATTCCCGCGAAGCCGAGTACATGCGACCATACCCACAGGAGAACTCGGAACCCCGTCCGCTCTTCCCTAGATAAGCCTGTGAGGGCCAGACTAGTAGTTGGGTCGGTGACGACCAGCGGATCCCTGGTGTTGCATGTAAATTTCCTTTTTGCTAGGGCCTTCCTTTTGAAGGAGTTTCCGCTTCAAGCTCCTTTGTGTCGTGAGAAGAGGAGGAAGGAGTCGTCGGGGAGTTTTAATCCAGGATAGTATGATTTCGGCGACTATTAGTCCCGATCCCTAGACTATCCAGCTCTAACTGCTGGACCCTAAGTAAAAACAATGTTGTCGTCTGATCAAAACCCGCTAATGATTAATAATCGACTTAGGCCCACGAGGGAGGAGACGTGGAAACCACCTAAAGTGTCAGCTTGATCCCCTCAATAGACTTTGCCTTGGAGAATCCAGTTCTATATCCAAGTAACCAGACTGCGTCGTTTAGGTACGTACATGCCCTACAAGTGTTCCATGTGTGGGAGTACCCTAATGTTGACCGAGCGATATAGAGTGCCTACTATATACATTTTCCCCCACCAATTCCATCCTCACTCCCTACAAAATGACTCTCTCCGCGCGAGCCGAGGATTGTACAAAACGTGGGAGTACTGCTCTGCTTTGGAAAATCTTTGGAAACTTATGGGATCCCCTCAGCAACCCTTCGGGCTATGTCAGTCTCGGAGTTGCGGAGAATCTCCTCATGCACGAGTCCCTGCTGGCTCATATGCACTCGAACATGTCTATTTCTAGCCAGGCCCTCACCTACGGAGACGGCGGAAAGCGCTTAAAGGCTGCCATGGCACGCTTCTTGACAAAGCGGCTTTTGCCTGTTGAGCCTATCCAGCCGGCGCATATCACGGTCACCAACGGCTGCAGCTCCGCGATCGAACACATGTCCTGGGCTTTCGCGAATCCTGGAGAAGGATTCCTGCTGGGACAACCGTACTACGGAACTTTCAAGGACGACATTACACTTCGGACTGGTGCCAAACTCGTTCCTGTTGCTTTCAAAGGAATAGACCCCCTTTCTATCGAAGCAGTGAAGAGATATGAAGCTGTTTTGCTCGAGTCCCAGTCTCACGGGGTTAAGATCGCTGGTCTTATTCTTTGCCACCCTCATAACCCGCTCGGCCGCTGTTATCCTCGGGAGGTCATCATTGACTTGATGAAGTTGTGCGAGAAGTACGGTATCCACCTTATCAGCGACGAGATTTACGCCATGTCAGTCTGGTCGGATGCTCCTCCCGCCGTTCCATTTGAGTCAGCTCTATCCATTCCCCTTGATGGAATCATGGACCCTTCGCGACTCCACGTGCTATGGGGCATGTCGAAAGACTTTGGTGCCAATGGTCTCCGAATGGGGGCCATAATTTCGCAGCATAATGAACCTCTTCACGGCGCCCTTGCCTCCGTTTCGCTTTACAGCTCGGTATCATCTCTCTCGGAGGTGGCCACGGCGAATATCCTTGAGGACGACGAATATGTTGAGTCGTACATCGCCACCAACAGGAAGAAGCTGGCTCACAACTATGGCATCGCTCAGGCTTGGGCTGAGGAAAACAACATTGAGTACTCAAAGGGCGTCAATGCAGCCTTCTTCTTGTGGGTTAATCTGGGGGCTTACTACCGTGCTAAACACCCGGATAGAGAGGTTGGGCATATGGACAAGGAGCTCATGGACATTCTCCTCCGCAACATGGTCTTCCTTGCGTCTGGCAAAGTCTTTGGTTCCGAGGAGCCTGGCTGGTTTAGAATTGTGTTCTCCGTGCATGAAGATTACCTGAAGGAGGGTCTGAGGCGAGTCATTGCTGCATTGGATGAGTGAGGGCGTTCTCTTCTAGTACATATAACACAGCATATCTATAGAGTATATATTCATGCCGATCTCGTAAATGAACTTGCTAGCCACCGTTCAGTTACTTGGTACTAGGTACCTTTTTTATCCGCTCTCCTGGGGCTAAAGGGCTGCATGTAGCTCACATATATTCCTCACGGCATTTTAACTCCTAGAGATCCGGCATCAACGACCCTCCCATCTAGTCATGTACTAGGGAGCTCGTGATGTTCCCACATTCTCAATGGATATTATAGTGGTGGAAATGGAATCCTGAAGTCTACTTCCCGTAAGGAACATGCGGCTTTATTGTCATGAATATCCCGTGGAAAGGTTACCACAATCGGAGATAAAATAATGTTGTGAAAATGGCATTCACAACGTTGGAAGTATTAGTGAGCGAGGTGAGAAAGGAAGCTACTATTTTGCGCTAACTATATAGTTTTATATCCATAGTATTATGTCTATAAATATGAAATCCCTCGCGATGAGATTGGAGACGCCTCTATTACTGTGACAGATGAGGAGCTGGATGGAGTGAGTGAGACGGAGTGAGCGAATTATCGAGAAACTTCTAACAGGACGCCTGATTCCAGTCGTGTTTAATACACTTCTAACTTTCACACACTAACCATCTACTTCGTAGGATGGTTTTTAATTCATATAATTATACGTGGGTTAATAAGTAAAGGGTAAGAACCTAATATTTCCTGGATCCGAACCCGCATCTATTCTGTTGATCTACGTCTTCTAATACTGAGCAGGGTAAGCCACGAGGACAATATTATTCTCCTATTCTCGCGTTTACTTGGCACATCTCCGCCTATTCACACTGACTTGGTTTAGGGATGACCATTTTCAAAATAAGTCATGCGATTTTATGATGTAGGCTTGTGAGCCTTGAATGGTGCATCTCTTGCGGCTCAAAGGCCCCGATGGACACAACGTTGGGGTAGACACGGGCACGTATGCTCATAGAGAACTCGCTAAGAAGCTAGGCAGGCCTAGTGGTACACGCCGGCAGCCTAGTCGTGGATGTTTTGCAGTCGTGGCTGGTAGTTGGGAAGCGTGTGGAGGTGATCCATGAAGCAGTTTTGGCCGGTTTGCAGAAAGGCTAGAGGCAGATCTTGCTGTGTGCATGTGCAGCTGTCTCCAGCGGAGGTGTGCGCCGACCAGCGATTTCGCGAAATCGAGTGAGGGGGGGGAACGTCTCTCGGAAGAAGCAGTCGCGGAATGTAGGCGAGCACTCTCGCCTCGACAGACGTCAGGGGTATTGTCGTCCACATCCACCATCTCAGAAGTGCCCGGGACGAATGGTAGGGCTGGTGCCTTGCTCATTATCGAGTAAACCGACACCCCTGGGTCTTCTCAAGGAATTTTGACGGGTGTAGAACCAACCGCGATAGTCTGGTTTTCGCGACGATGAGTGTGGCTCGAAAGTATCCCGATTGTCGCACCGGAGGCAAGCTCTCACATTTTCTCTACTTGACACCCTGAAGTGGCCCGAGCCGCTCCTACTTAGCCAGCTTTTGCGTTGCATACACGCGTTGGGATATATGACACTATGTAGTCAGTACAGCAGATGTCCATGAAAGAGGAGGGAGGTTATTAGATATGACGGTATTGAAGTATGCCAACGTTTCCTTTTGGACAAGTCCTAATACCTCGTTACGTCATTATCTACGAGCCCAGCTGATATAACCCCAAGTTACCTAGTGTTGCACGCATTGTGGAGAGGAGTATACACTATGTACTAAACTTTATTTAGAATAACTTTAATTTCCTCTGGAGTCAGGGGTAAAACGACATGATTTGTCCGCCCTCGTAGCGAGGCTGATCTATCATCGGCTCAAGACACCGTCCGATCCGGCTGTTTCAGAAGCACCTCCGGACTACCTCCGATGAAATCAGGAGCAAAACTGCTAGAACAACGAATACGTTGTTGCGGTGAGAGTCACCTGGTAGGGTAAAAGGGTCAGCATCAAATTATAATTTGGACCTGCCAAGGACACCCGTATTGCACCATGAGAGGCTACCGGTGAGACAATAGAAACATACCTTCCTCATCAAGGCTATGCGTGATCACAACAAACAAGTTGAGAGGCAAACGCATGAGACTGTATGTGCTACCACGAATTTTGTCGCTTACGACCTCACTCTTCAACAGGTTAATGGCGGGGAAATACAGCCCAATAGACGTTTCAATGGCAATAAATGCGTAAAAGACATATGCCTCCACTGAAATCATTGACGCCGAGCTCAAACCCACACAGGCTATAAGAAGGGCGGATATCAAGACTAGGGTAGCACCCTGGAAGCCTGGGCGCTTGAGATTGAAGATGCAGGATCCAGCCATCATGGCACACATGAAGCAGGCAAAGATTACCCCAAAAGGAAGCTCCTCTACCTCATCAGGGCTATGAGCGGTACGGGCGCTCTTCAACGCCGCGGACCAAAAGAAGACGAAGAGATACATGGCGCTTTCGAAGCAGGTGGTGGCGAGCAGAATTGCCATGATTCGGGCATCCGATGTGATTGCTTTTAGGGCGTCCTTGATAGAGACCCCTTTGGAATATAGGGCGCCATTATTCTCATCCTATTTACGCAGTTAGACAACTTCATATGAGCTGCGGTTAAGGCGATGGGGTCCGAGCTACAGGTTACGTACCCATCTCTTAGAAATCCAACCCATTGATAATAGACAGCACACGACGCCGCCTATGAACGGCCAGGTCCGACTGCCGAAGACCTCAACCATGGCATCGCCACATACCCCCATTGCTATCGCAATCATTGGACTCATGATGGCAGCATAACTGAAAACCGATGACAGGGAGAGCGATGAGTTAGCGAGGCCTCGAGCGTGATACTCGGACACCATCCAAACATCAAAGATGGAGAATAGAATCGTCGTCGCCACTCCCCCAGTCAATCGTCCGACGGTCAAGATTAGGAGATTGTCGCTAAGCATCGTGAGGCAGGTTACCGTGTACATTACGCCGTAAACTAAACACCCACGACGCCGACCATACTGATCTGCTAGCCGTCCGACAAAGGAAGCGGAGACAGCGCCGCTGATAAAGCCGACGGCGTAGAGAGCGCCGACGATCCTCTCGGGAAGTTGTTTGTCATATTTGTAGATGGCGTAAATATGTGGTCCCTACGAAGTATGATGAGAAAAACTAAGACGTCGTCGCCTTGAACGGAAGACCTAGCCAGAGTAGTATGACTTACCTGGATCCAGTCGGCGGCGACTGCAAAAGCATACGCCGGGAAATAGTCAATAAGAAACTTGGATATTTCCCTTGCCTGTAAGACTTGAACATGGGAGTCAGCTAAAAGACTGCTTTCCTTGTTCTCCTCATCCACCTTCTTCGCCCCATGCATATGTCTATAGTAACGATATAGAAGGAACAAATTGGCCAAGGCGAAGCCGACGAGATTAAAGGCGTAAAACTCCATATCGTGCCCCTAAATTTGCTGAGAATGGGATGAGCAGAAGAATCAGTAAGGGCATGCCAGGGAACGGGAAATGCATCCCTCTAAATTTAGATGTGAAGACCATTGCCTTTATGAGACCTGGGCCAACCTAATCTTCGTTTAGCAAGCAACGGCGGTCGAGCCGGCTTGTGGGATGGGACGGGATGTCTGCCCACCAGCGCCTGCGCCTCGGGTTAAGGGGCGATGTCACACCATGCTTTAATGGGATGTCTCGCAGGACCAATCAATTAAGGGTCTCCGCATCATGTTATCGGCCGCTAGCCCGAGTAAGCTAGGGTGCCCAGGGATCGACTTCGTATTGAATTTCAACCCCTGGCCAAATGCGCCATACCACCTCTCCCAATCATATAAGCCAGAGTTCAGTCATGGAGGGCATCTGGATGGTGGTTTTCTTTTCCCTCTTCTAACAACTTGCATAGAAAAGGCGGTTTTTCATGTTCATGGTGTTCTTGCCTTGATCCCAATACCGCATTACACTAGAATTATCGGCTATTCCATTGGCAAAATAACGACATTGCAGGTCCGGATCATGGCAGTACCAAGGACTAGGTTTTATACCATCTTGACCGTGGTGGCCGGCGTCCTGGTGCTCGCCGCCTTGATACATGCCATGGACTATAACACTGCATTTGAGATCTCTCGCTTGATGAAGTAGGACAGGAAACTCCCTGTACCCCCGTTATATTAACATTCCTTCCCTAAAGAAAACGTGCTCTCTAACAACTGCCAAAGATCTGGCAAGCCAGGTCAGGCCAGCCCCGACACCGACAACGCCGTCCCGACTGAGAACTCTCAACTGAGCCAAAAGACCTGGTATGAAATCGCCGCCGCGGCCGGCACAGACAAGGTCACGACGCACGAGTACCAGTATATGTACGAGAAATATCTACCCGCGATGCGCAACAGGCATGTGAAGATGCTCGAGATTGGATTGGGCTGCAACATGGTTCGTACTCGTCCTACTATTTCTCACTAGCGCTCTCTAACGTAGAAATATTGTATTAGAATTATGGCCCCGGAAAGTCTTATAACACCTGGCTCGAGTATTTCCCCGACGTCGACCTCTACTTCATCGAATATGACGCAGCATGCGCGGAGAAATGGGCCCACAAGACACAAAACGCTCACGTCTTTACTGGAGACCAGGCCGACGCCACCTTCCTAGAGGAGTTCCTCAGTAAGGCTGGCATGGACTTTGACCTCATCATTGATGACGGCGGACACAAAATGGACCAGCAGATCATCTCTCTGCAACACCTTTGGAAGGCTGTTAAGCCGGGTGGCTACTACATTCTCGAGGACCTACAAACAAGCTACCTTACCCCATACAACGGCGATCCGTCTGCCCAGGATCCGACGATTGAAACAGCCACCAAGTTCATCTACGAGCTAATTGATGACCGGATGACTGGCAAGAATAAGCACGAGATTAGTAGTGACATGAGGAGTATTGATTGCATGCGGGAGGTGTGTGGATTCACTAAGAAAGTGCCGTAGGAAAAGAGGCTTTAACCGTTTTGTACTTTTAAAATACTCTCCATAATAATAGTCATATTAACTGTCAGGGCACCACGAGGACTCCACCTCACAAGGGGAATCAGAGGAGCCATAGAGACCCCGCCGTAGAGTCACAGAGCAACCGCGCCGCGGACTCCAAGAGACCCATGTCCGCCATAGTGTCGCGGAGGTGGAGAAGGGTTGGGGAAGACCTATGGAGGGACAGCTAGATGAAGGGTGTTAGGACAGAAGACTCAGTGGGAGTTCTGTCGTGGCTAGAAGTCACGTCGTCAGTAGTGACGACAGTGAGAAGTCACAGATATCAGATGTCACATATTCATGTTGGTAAGATGTAGATTGGATTCTCCCTCTTCCTCCAAGATAGTAGAGGTGCTACATCTCTCTTTTATATGGGTTCTGGCTGTGGAAGAACTGGCTGTACTACCAGTTCTTACAGTCATCAAGCCAGTTCTGCCAGCTGGTTGTCAGTTCTTTCCATCTGGCAGTTCCTTTCTACATTGTAACAAAGGGACCGCTGCAACGAACGAAGGATGGGAGAAGGAGGCTGCAGTGAACTAAACTAACATATCCTACACAGGGACCTCGCAGGCAACCCGCTATTTTTAATAGTATTTTACTAAAAGAAAGTACTTATAGTAGTTAAAATCTTATATACTTTTCGTCTTCGAATACTATCGTATGAAAAGTAGAAATGAGAATGACTTTATATATAAGCTTAATTTAGACAACTACTCCACGGTATAACTACTAGTACTGTCCTGTGAAATATTAATATGTTCTCCTTGTCGAGAAGCTGTTTATCTCTATACAATGCGTGCGGCCTCGGCCGATTCGGAGCTGTTCCACCGGATCAGGACTAACACGCAATGAGCTGCCGAGGTGGCATCGGCTCGCTATCTTAGAAATTAGGCTCGTCCTGACCCCGCCCCGGTGATCTCGCTATCTCCAATGGAGCAGACTAAGACCGGCCTAAGTCCAATAGAAGAAGAGGTCAAGCTCTTAATGCCAGACACTGGGACCGAAGACCAACTGCCGATAACATGACCCAATTCGTTACATAAATGGCGCAACTGCCTCCACAGATACTTCAAGAGCTCGTGCTGCCTGTCGCTGAATCGTCCTAAACGCGCAAAGGACTCGTTCAGATGTCTCATATCGAAGACTCAATCTTTTGTCCCTAAAAGACGTAGCCAGAGTAACGGCCTGTATTTCAAAATGAGTAAAGTTCTTCTAACAGGTAATACACCCTACCGAACTCCCCCAAAATCTACACAGCGAGAGCGAGTTGACTGACGATCACCAGGGGGCAGCGGCTTCATTGCCGCCCACGTCTTGAACACTCTTTTGGAACGTGGGTAAGTCGAGCCGGGCGACCAATACCTCTCATCCTCCAGCGGCAAGATGCTAAAGTCCTACTAGATATACTGTAGTCACCACTGTCCGATCAAAGGCCAAAGGCGATCAGATCCTTGCGGCGCACAGCGATATTCCTCAAGGAAAGCTCTCTTACGTTATTGTGAGCGACATTGCTCTCGAGGGTGCTTTTGACTCTGTAAGCTGTCCTTGCCTCCACCATCGTGAAACGGAAGCCTCGGAACCCAGAAGGTGTGAAGCTAACTCGGTGTGTGTATGTGACACTACGACAATAGGCTATTCAATCAGAACCTCCATTTGACTATGTCATCCACACAGCTTCGCCGTTTTATCATAGCTTTGATGACCCGGTCAAAGATATCCTCGACCCCGCCATCAACGGAACTACTAGTATACTGCGGGCAATAAAGAAGTTCGCCCCTAGCGTCAAGCGCGTAGTCGTGACCTCATCCTTTGCAGCTATTGTGAATCCGGCCGCGCATCCCAAGGTTTATGACGAGTCTTCGTGGAATCAAGTAACCAAGGATCAAGCGGTGGCGGATCGCTCCCAGACCTATCGTGGTAGCAAGGTGAGAACACGTGTGCAAACGAGCACCGGGGACTTGTCTAACTGGCGTTATAGACACTTGCCGAGAGGGCGGCGTGGGAGTTTGTCGAGAAAGAAAAGCCCAACTTTGACTTGGCCACGGTGAACCCGCCTCTCGTATTCGGCCCCATCGCCCACCATCTTGAGAGCCTCGACAGGCTCAATACCTCAAGCCAGAGGGTCAGGGACTTCATCCAGGGGAAGATCACGAGCAATGAGCTGCCTCCAACTGGTGTGTTTCTATGGGTTGACGTGCGTGATCTTGCACTGGCACATGTGAGGGCACTTGAAGTTCCCGAGGCTGGCGGCAAACGCTTCTTTATCACCGCTGGTTACTTTTCGAACAAGGCGGTCGTGGAGGCAATCCGGGAGACCCATCCGGAGCTAGCCTCCAAGCTTCCCAGCGCCCCGATCGATGATTTCCCGGCGGACGTTTATGGATATGATAATTCAAGGGCCAGAGAGCTGTTGGGGATCCAGTTTCGGTCACTTCAAGCATCCATCGGCGATACAACGGCCTCAATTCTAAAGCTAGGTGCATAGATATAAGTAGCTACGGGAAATCCATTACCATATAGTGGCATTAACTTGTACTCGTAACGGTAAAAGTCCATCCCTTCAATAATGTGATCCCGTGTTGTCAAAGAACAAACTAGTTTCCTGAGGGATTATGGTGAGCCTTCCGCGAAGATCGCGAAGAGGTGAACTTGCAATATCCATTCCATCAAAAGTAATAGGACCAGCAGACAGCTCCGTTATCCGGAACAGCGAGTTCACTATGGACAACTTGCCAGCTCCCGTACAACCAACCTACTTTGGCCAGGCCCATCTCCCCAAACTCACACACACACATGTCACATTTTGATAGTGAGGATGAAGACGAAGACAATGGCTATAGCCACTGTCGCGTTTTTCAGCCCTGAGAAACCCCATTGAATGTGCTCATTTTCCATATCGACGTAACGTTTAGTCGCCGATTATGTGTTTGAATAGACTTGGGTCAAACTATGCTGTATATTCTAGTTTTTCTTTCTCTAATTTTGCCATCAATTTCTGCACTTTCTCACGGCGTGGATCATTGACCGCTCGATCCCACTCCTTCTCCATCCAATTCGCCAGTGCCTCCTCGGGGACCTCACCGCCAAGAAAAGAGAGCACCCCTCTAATCATTCCGAGGGCTTCACTCCTCGAAAGTCCCGAAGCAATTCCAAAGTGAAACCGCCTAGCAAGTTCGCTTCCACTTCCAAAATTCGCGAGGTCCTCCCTCCCTTTCCGCTTTAGAGCTTCTGCCAAAGTCCTATCATCCGCGCCAAGTCCCGCAACGGGGCTGTATAGATTGCCCATGTCGGCTGTGAATAGAGAAGGGCCAAAGGCCTCGCACGCCGGGACGAAACGCGCAAATTGCCAGTCAATAACGGCGGTGATATTGTAGTTCTCATCAACAAGTATATGATCCCCCTTGTCGTCAACGTGCTTGAGAAAGAATTCATTAGTGGACGCAGCAGTTGCAGCTAGAGCCGGAGCTGCCCCGTATCTGAGTAGTCTATAGAAGAGGAATGCCTCCTTGGGATATTCCGGGTAGAGTTGCCCATCAGAAATTAAGTCAAGGTGAAGGTCTGCGATGGAAGTAAAGTATTCAAGTGGATTGGCAAAAGGCCCATGCTTTCCGAGTGATAGGAACCGATTGCTTGCGATAGCAGCCTCTCTGGTCTCCTTGCCACGTGGAAGAAGGGAGCAAGCTTGTTCTCTGGGGTGGTGACTGATGTCGGTCAGGATGTCGGCGTATTGGTTGTAAACATGCAACCTCTGTTCAGCCGTTGCCTCATGAGCGTAGAAGGGTTTCCCCGGCATGGCATCCTCGAGTATGTAGCTTACCCCGACCAAATTATCAGGATCGGAAGAAAGCCCAAACCCATGAGCTCTGGGAGTAGGCACGCTGAGGTCCTCTAAGAACTTGAGGGTTGCGTACTCGCTCTCAATTAAGTAGTCGACGAGATCTTCGGGAATGTCGCTAAACGCCGTTGTCCGGGGAATTCGAGCGAGCCACTTAACTCCATCGTCGAAGACAATCCAGGCGTGATAATTTGCGCAGCCCATGATGGCACCACTCCCCAAGTGCTTTCCGGGATAGAACTTGCAAGGCATTCCGTTGCGAAGTGAGCTGGCCTTGCGGACAAGCTCGGGGATATCCACCTGTGCAAGAAGTGCTTCAACTTCATTATTGATATTCATCTCCCAGGTGGCATCATCAACCTTTGTCCGGGTTAGTGGATGTGGTAACCGAAGCAATATCGAATAGAACTCTTGAGTACTTACGCTGGCAGTAGATGGGCAATTGTGATGGTGGGGGAGAATATGGATTGCGCAGAGATGTCTCATACATGTTGGGCAGCTTCGGCCGCGAACGCTTGGGCGCCCACAGTCTGAAAAGGAGCAAGTTGCGAAACGAGGAACTTTCGGTGTAGGCTCCGCATGAACCGTTGGGCCGAGCGGCATGTCTCCCTGTGACGGTGACGCCTGGAGAAGAATGGCCAGTCGGGCATCATCCGTCCACTTGGCTAGGCTGGCTCGCCGCCATTCTTGCCAAACGGGAGGAACCTCGAAGGTAGCCACAAGACATCGGAAGACGTCAATTGCCTCATCTTTTGTGAGACCCAATCCCATCCCGGGACCGAAGAGAAATCGTCGCATCTCATCTGATTCAAAGTAGCAGTGAGGTGACCCACGACGCTGTAACTCTCGGCCTAGGGCTCTATCCTCTTCACTCAGCCCTGATTTTCCTGTGAAGAGATCGCTAGTGTTCGCAGACACAAGTGAAGGGCCAAAAGCTTCGTATGCTGGGGTTGCCCTTGCGAAACTCCAGTCAATGATGCCGGTGATTCGGAAGTCATCGTCTATAAGAATATGGTCTCCCTTGTCGTCTACATGTTTGAGGAAAAAAGGGCCTGAGTTGAGGCCTTGCCATTTTTTGAACCAAAGACCAGCCTTGGCCTGCTCCGCGAGAAATTTGAACATTAGGTACGCATCAACCGAATACGAAGAGAAGAGTTGGCCATCGGAGATAAGTTCGAGATAAGTTTCGGCCCAGTTGGTATAATAGTCTTCCGCATTTTCAAAGGGGCCTATGCAAGGCAGCGTCCCAGTCCTATCACTCGCAATGGGGCCTACCTCGATTGCCCCATTCCCGTTAAACTTCAACGACCCAATCTTGTCGAGAGGATGTTTGCCCAAAGTGCGGAGGATGTCAGCCCATTGGCACAGCACTTTTGACTGTTGCTCCGGAGAGGCAACGGAGGAGTAGAAAGGTCGGCCGGGAAGTTCGTCAATAATCATATAGGCGACGCCCACTTCGTTCCGAGGATCACCACGCAGCCCATACCCGTGAAGTCGCGGTGTCGGCACGTCAAGGGATTCCAACCATCGAAGCGTCGCGCACTCACTGAGCAAGATCTGATTGCTGAGTTCATCATCGAAAGACGTGTACGTCTCACGGAGAATTCGGGCGAGCCAGACAGTCCCATCTTCAAATATAACCTGACGATGGACGTGCATGCCGCCCATTCGAGACCGCCCCAGAGGATCTTGATCGTCTAGACGACATTCTAGGCCACCAGAAAGCTCTTTCGCGTGCCGTAGAAGGGCCGCGTGGTTCGTCTTCTGGTCCAGGGTGACTAATTCTGCTGTCTGGGCTGCCAGCCAGGCGTCGTCATCGAGGGGCTCGTTCTTATACTAATTTCAGATCAGCGGCTCTATGCACAGATGATGAGGGTCTTACCTCACATAGATGCAACGCAGACCTGATGTGTGTTGCGCAATACATCGATCGACACCACTCGCAACCACCAACGTCGATGGCTGCGGCGTTCGGGCACTCCCCAACGGCGCAATTCCAAAATCGCACCATGGCCGACACAGAATTAGTGACGTCTTCAAGTCGGGCTGTGCGAAGGTGACCCGCGATATCTATCAATGCATCAGTGGATGGGTCAAAGTAAAGAGATCAGTAAACCTTCGAGAGGACTTGAGGATAGGGCAGAGGGGTTGGCTGCGGGCATGGGTTTTGGTATGATTGATTGGCTGTCGGCGATTTTTTTAGCCAGACCACTGCTGCCTGCTTGATCAATGGATCAATGAATGGTTACTTCGAAGTTCGAACTTGACTGAAAGACCTCTGAAAATGGACCCTCACCATACTAGACAGACAGCATCCTAAGAATTCCGTAACACACAATCGATTCAGGTACTCCGCCAGGCTCAAGACTCCTTTTTTCTAATTATCAAAAACAACTCATAAGCTAGCCTGCTTCACCGCAAACGCGCACGCCATGGAGCCAAGAGCACATATTTTGCATCTAGATGGCTTTGGGGGTCTTGACTCTTGAGTCCTGGCAGACAATCTGATTCTATTACATCAGGTACAGCACCAACTGTCGATTCGATCTACTCTAGCTTCACAAACTCCTTGAGAATAGCCTGCAACGCAAGATAACCTGGCTCAGTCCTATCCTTGATTTGTCCCATATTCTAGATTATTTGTGAGCCAACACTGCCACATTTGCTGAGTACGGGTGGCATCGATGGTGGGCTTACCTTGTGCTTCTTTGGAATCACTGGAGATGGGGGGTCAACCATTGAGAATCCGGACAGAGCCTGGCCTCCGAACATGGAGTAGTCCCCCTGGACGACGAAACCATTTGCGTCCGGATCATTCGGTCTATAAGACTTCATCTGCTGGGCCTTTGAGTCGATTACTCCGTTAGCTCAATTCAGTGATTTCGGTCCACAAGGGGGACGATGATAGAGCAAAATGTACCAAGCTCTGGTCCTCCTCTCCTTCCTGGAAGCAAGCCACCCTGAGAGTGCCGTGAGCTTCGGGTGGAGGACTCAATCCTTGTTCGGCCCAGTCGTTGTTGATGAGACACATCGAGCTTTTTTGCAGTCCCATCCAAAACTGACGAGTGTGGTTGACGTTGAACTCCTTTCCGCCATAGTAGGCCACTATTTGCAAGATCTGATCGAAGTCTACAACAATCTTGCCAGAGTCGTGGAGATTGGGGGTTCCAAGAAGAATAAGACGCCAGTGTGCCTGCTTAAGCTGGAGATGATGGCCGTGTAACATTTCGGTGGAGAGTTGGAGAACGAGGGCGGATGCGGCTTGTGCAAGGATACCACCCAGCCCATGCCCGATAAGGATTATTACCCCATTATTCGGTCTCTTCCCTCCATGGCTGTCGGCTTCCTTGCCAGTTCCCGCTGAGGCCGTATGGACGCACTTAATGCAATGGTCAATGGAGTTAAGAGTCCCGGCCGCGAACTTCTGCAACCAGATACAGTCTTGGAACGCCCGGAGTTGGGGATCCAAATCACACATTTTCAGGATCCAAATGCGGCACGAGTTGGTGAGCTCGGGGTCTTCTGGTAGGAGGTCCTTTGGCCAAAATATTTCACTTTCTGGCTCGGTCCAAATAGATCGGCTATCAGCATCGGTGCCTGCTATGAGAAATATGCTTTTGTCTGCAGTTAGCAGATCTATCCCTTTTCAGACATTGCCAGGATAGCTACTCAGTACTCTGCACAAGTTATGGATGTCCCGCTCGCATCTTTAGGGTCGTGAATCAAGCTCAGGGACATAAATCCTTCAGGGACTCCTGGCTGCTCGGAAGCCATCGTTGGTGATAGAGGGGTATGATTCTTTTGAGGGGCTGCCCCGATTAGAATCTCTTAAAGACAGAACTCCCTTCTCCAAAGAGGTGCCTGAAGGTGTTCGATGGAAACTGGGGGATCGGAATATGCTTGACTCTTCGAGAAGCTTGAGGCGAGGTAGTCGAGTAGTCGACAGACTTGACTCACCAGGCTGTGCATTAAATGCTTGACGGTATTACCCCGCGGGCCGAGTCATGTGGTCTTTGGCCAATGCAAGCCCCCTCGCGTCTCATTATGAACTGATATTGGTCCCCGGGCGTGAGTTACGGGATGAAATTTCCAGGTCCGCGGTCAGCGACTTGACAAGTTGATAGTGGACATTCATGTTATATCGAACGACGGAATCGCCGAGGCAAATTTGACAAAAAGATATCAGATTTGGAACTTATATGATATTGCCTATTTATATGACTATTTTCCCATCGGCCTGAACAAATAGGCCCTCATCCAATGCTACCCCAAGTAGCAACCGCTTGCACTTCGAAGTAGCAGCCGGCAATAGTCAACACTCAACAGGACCACACAAGTGTTAAAATTTGGGAATATGGACAGCGCTCGGCGGAATTGAATCACTTCTGGTACTTGATGGCGGGCATATATTAGGCATATTATTTGAACCCCTCTATAGAGACTAGAGTCACTGGCTTTAATGCGTTATTGTTTTGACAGCTAAGCTTCATGCGGCCATGGAGGACTTCATTGGGCCACGTTGATAGGGGTTGATTCGCCAAGATTCCTGCATATACAACTCATGCGGCTCCCATATGACGTCCACTTAGAACGGCCGGGTGTGTTGGTCGTGTAGCAGCCCAATGTAGGGCTCTTGCATTAGAGGCCCCGGTGTGCTTGCGTGCCTGCGACATTCCGTCAGATGCCTTCCGTCACTGAAGAGGCGTCTCACCGACATAATAAATTTCTGCTCTATATAGGGCCCCGAGTGCTTCGAAGTTTTTCCTAAACCGTAGATTGCGCCCTAATCCTATATGATACCCTCGACGAGCAGCAAGAAGGGGAACCCCGTAGGCAAATCTATCCATCATCCCCCCGTCGCAGCCCGGCAGCACTATTCGACGAAGAAATTACGCGATGGAGTCAATATCCTCTTCCGACAATGAATCGGCTGTCACTGCCTTGTCCCGAGGCTCAACTGCCCAGCAAGTCGTACAAGTTAGTCAAGTGGTTCGGGCCGAGCGCAGTAGTGGCAGCATAACCATTGCCGTCGTTCACGATCAGAGTTTGAAGCCTCTCAAGAAAGAGTGCAAGGATCGTAAGAAGTTGAAATGTAAGGCTATTTCCTAGTCCTTCTTTGGCCTGTACGTAACACGTCCGGCTTTTGACTTTCCGTGAAAACAGCTACCCCAATCATGCTCTTTACGACCCCCGAGGACCTCCAAGACGCCATTGACAAAATCGATTTCTCTCCCGCGCGGAAAGTCATGAAGATTTTGGCCGCCGCTGACATACCCGGGATCTCGTTCCATGTTCCCTCCCATTTTGAAGAACTTTGGGTTCTCAGGTGTGCGGCTAAGCATGACAAGGGTATCCTTCTCGTCGACGGGTCCTCCACTTATAGGGACGTGAGGCTCGATAGTTGGCAAGCTCACCACCATGCAAAGCACAAGCTTGTTATTGGCCACCGCAGAGGTGTTCGGATCAGGGTGGATGGTGTCACCTCCCACAAACGCTGGGCCAGATCCCGAAGCAATTTCAGCACTGCCGAACGTGACGAATTGTGCGAGCGTTTTGGAGACCTGGCCGGCAAGAGCGGCTGGGACGAAGTGAAAGGAACTGTATCGGCGATCATGGGACTTCTCGCCGGAGGCTGCAAGTTCACTCTCACTGCCCAGGGAACAGCCGGCGGCATCTACGTAAAATATTCCTTCGGGTTTCACGCCCTTGAACTTGGAGCGGCGGGCGCCAAGGGGACCCTCGTGGCAACCGCTGCTGGGCATGCGATCGTGCTTGGCGTGGCAACCGCGGCCGCGATATACTTCATCCCTTGGGAGAGCCTCTTTGACTGGTTGAAAAACGCAGTTTCTTGGCTCTGGGACAGAATTTGCAAGGTTTGGGAGAGCTTTAAGGGCTGGGTTATGAGCTTCTTTACGAGCGGTGCTGTGGAAAAGGCCATGCTCCATGGGGCTAGACCGATGGACTTCTCGAAGTAGGACAAATCCCATTGGAGTCAGCGAGGG
Source organism: Scedosporium aurantiacum (assembly GCA_000812075.1). Lineage (NCBI taxonomy): Eukaryota > Fungi > Ascomycota > Sordariomycetes > Microascales > Microascaceae > Scedosporium > Scedosporium aurantiacum. Next base: position 33,054 of record JUDQ01000116.1, read on the forward strand.
TAAATCCAGTTAGCAGAGCAGAGAGGTGGCACGAGCCAAAAGGTTTTGGAAGTCTTTACCCAGCATTCGAATCCAGCATCTCCCCCTTCATTATCACTTTCTATATCTACGAAGTACCGGCTCTTATTTGCTTCGAGTTTTAACTAAGTTGATACGAATACATATCGCGCTAGCACTTTACATCGCCAAAGGGAGATATCCTCAGTTACTGACTTGAAACCATCAGCTGCACAAAGTATAAAAAAAAATTCGTCAAGCTAGAGACTGTATCGGATACCAGTATTCCATTATAATCGAACATAATTTAAAGGCCTACTAACTGGGATGGTAGCTGGTGTGCTCATCGGTCTCCGGGTTTGGATCTTCCGCTGAACCTAAACTAGAGCCATGTCATATACGAACTATCTCAAATTGTCAACGGCAAGCCAAGTCTCTCACTCCCGTTTCGTGGCAACCACCCAGAAATCATGCTGCATAAAAACGCCCCTGCAAACAGACTTCACCCCGGTAGTCGGGTTAAAAACTTGTAGGTCAAAGTGACGAAGTAGCTGAAATCATGTTAGTTCAATCCAATTGGAGCTCCTGAGTCCTATCCATTATTGTGACACTACTAGACGTACCTCGAAAAATATCTTGTTCAATTCCACATAAGCGATGCTTTGCCCAAGGCACTTGAATTTCCCATGAGCGAACACTAGATCCAGTGCTGATTCCTTGGCGCGGATTTCTTCACTGGTGCCCTCAAACCATCTCTCGGGCCTGAAAACTGCCGCATCCTCGCCCCAAATATCCTTGTTCCTAGCCAGCCCGAAAGCATTGTATCCGATATGCGTGCCACCGGGGATATGCAATCCATTGTGGGTGTCTCCCTCAGGCGGAGTAACTTTGGTCATAACGCTGGCGACTGGGGGATAGATGCGGAGGCCTTCTTTTATGACGGCCTGAAGGTAAGGGAGATCTCGGGCGACTTCGTTTGGTATTGGAGAAGGGATCGTCTTGGAGACGTCCGTTATTTCCGTGAGAAGCTTAGCGTAGAATAGTGGGTGGGTGATAATGTAGAGAAGGGTTGTGCGTATGGCTGTTGCGCTTGTTTCCGAGCCAGCAAGGCTAGAGTGAGGAGTGGTTAGTAGACGCACTAATCAGCTGAAAAGAACAAAATGGATGAACGAAATCTCTTACATCTGGAGAAGGGTTTCCGACTGAGCCTCGCGTTGGGTTAGACCGTGGCGGACGAAGGATCCGAGCATATCTCTTTGAACCTTCCGATCTGGGCCGAACCTCTCAGCGGCCTTCTCCTTACAGATTCTGGTACACGATTAGCTGGATAGCCGTCAACGCCGGACTAAAGGCGCTCACCCAATAACCCGGCCGTAACCTCGCTTGTCTGTGTCAGACGGCATGAACATCCTCATGACCATGGAGTCCATGATCCATTTCAGCCTCGGCATAGTCGAGACGAGCATGATAGCTCCAAGACTCTCTTCTATGGCGGCTACGTAGCCAAAACGGTCTGAATCGGTAGGTAGACATCCAAAGGGCTCACTGTAAGCAATATCTGAGATGACATCGAGAGTGAAGAACTGTGTCTTGCGTGCCAAGTCGAAAGGCTTGACGTCCCCAGGTGTAGATGTGTACTTGTCATTTATGAGACTGAGAAAAGCTTTTATGTTATGGTCGATCTTGTGTTCGAGAGCATCGACTTCTTTTCCGGAGTACTAATGTCGAATCATGTGAGCAAGAATCTCTGAATGAGCGGCGACGGTGTCTCGACTGGTAGATCTTGGGCCAGCTCCGAAGGACAGAAACCAGACTTACTCCAGCGGCCATCTTGGTTCGCAGAATGTTATGCAGTTCGTCATCCTGTTGAGACAAGACGTTGTCGAGATTCGGGTCGAAACGCATCGAAGCATACCAGTTAGCCCGCGTATACCTAGACCGAACGCTGAGGATTCGGCGGAGGAGTACCGGGTCACTAGTGAGAAGCTCATTTGGCCCGACACGGATAAGTGTTCCTACAAACTCGGCACCACGTAAGTTAGCGTAGGAATAACGGCCCCCAAGGTTTCACAAGCCTAGGGAGTAGGGACTCGGCACAAGTTCCGCTCTGGAGAATTTACCGTATTTCTCAGCCGCTTGGCTTAGTACCCAATGAGAATTGCCCTCCATGATGGTGCGAATCATCCAGAGGTTTGTGAATCCTGCTATGGGTGGCCCTTTTATGTGGCGTAGGCGGGTCCATGTGCGGAGTGATAGAACTACATTGATGGCGACGAAGCTGAGAGACACCACAGTTCCTGTGACGACCCAGTTGACGAGCGCCTGGCGAAGCAGTTCCGACAAAGCTCTAAAGGAGAGCAAGCCCATGGTGTCGGATTCTTCTTCGGGTACTAAGTTCACACCACTACTTCTCGAAAGTGAAGGAGGAGCTTGATGGATTGTGTCTAAAGCAATGAAAACGAGGCTAGGTCAGAAACGAACTCGTCCGTTTTGCGGGAGCCCGGGGAGGTTGAAATACGGAAAACTAATAGCAAGGGGATTCTTACTTCCTTTTACCTTTCTGGCGCAAGGGCCTGGGCGGTACGACCGTCGTCGCCATTCTAACTGAGATCATTTGAGCCATGCCTGGCCCAAAAGAAGGATATCCAACACTGAAATCCCACCCTCAAATCCCGTCACATTCCTGTAGAAACATAGGTCAAAGCCCATGCAACGAGGGTCCGGTAACTTGTAAGTGCGCGTTCTGACAGGCAATGGAACCGTGTCATGCGCAGTAAAGCACACCAGGTCTGTCACAGAAGAATCCAACGTGGTTGGTGTGACTGTTGACCGCATGAGAACACTGCCTGATGCAAGGGATGAATTCTTCCACAGCATCGCTCCGGGGTTTCGCGGGCTAGACGCCGCTTGTTGGCAATTTAATTTTTCCAGAAGCAGTAATCGGGACGCAAGGGATGAATCGACTCCCACCTCATCCAACCCCATGCCAGGATTGATGGGGCACGCCTGCTCTTCACCGACTAAGGGGGGAGGATAAAATCTAGGAATAGGTTCCACCATATTTATTATTACTATAAGTGGGCATCTTTGAGGAAGTACCTCGAGGTCTAGGCGACTTGGTTGCATGACGGATCGCATGGATGACACGGCTGGCTCAGGGAACGTATCCCGTCACAGAGACTTCAATATTCTCCTCTCTCGTGTTAAAGAGGGGCTGGACCGTGAGTATGGATTGCTCCTGCGCTATGCAAGTGGGATGACCTTCGGCTTCAGCTGGTTGGGGTAAAGGAATCCCTTCCCATGGTTAAAGGGTTATAAGCTATAAGTCTGTATCAGACAATCCAACCGATTCCCCCCCTGCAAGCATCCCCAACCCTCAAACAGTTGGCCCTGGGTGTTCCATAGCCTCATCGTAGTCAAATGGTTGTGCGGGATAGAGAGTACGGGACATCGGGGAAAAATTGATAGAAACGAAACTATCTAGTGTATATGAGTACAAGCTAATCAATGAATGGAACGAAGAGAAAATTTCAAATCTATAGTGTATTCGCGTGTGAAAGTCAAGTCTGAAGGGTAATGTTTTTTTCGGTTCTGAAAAGTCAACTGTAGACCCGCGAAAGATCCCAGTTCCTTATTTCCACCGCCCATTCAGCTGGTCTCGGATTCCCGCCCAAGCTGCCTTCATCTTCCTCTTCGGTACCCGGGTTAACCAGTAGAGGGCCACGGCAGCGAACACGTTGAACACAATGTACACCCACATGAGCCCGTAGTTTCTCCACCTTTCACTATAAAAGATGTTCACGGAAGCCAAGAACGCATCAGTCTGGGCGAGCTGACAGAATTGGCAGGCTTCGGTGCTGTTGGGGTTGAGCACGGTACCGCCGGCCAACTGCTGGTAAGGAGCCATGTATTCGCCACAAGTGATGTTGGCGGACTGTGGGGGTTGGAAGCGGAGGACCTCAAGGTCCGAGCATGTCACGGCGATTTGAGCCACGCCTGTGGATAACATGCCGCCGACGAGGTAAGTCAATGGCGATACTCTATACATGAACTCCCAGAAGCCAGGGAGGCTCTGGACTGGCACAATGACACTGCAAAGCCTTATATCAGTACCTGTGTCGGAGACTCGGAGGGAGAGGGGGAATGGCGATTGGAGCATCGGGTAGGGGGTGGTGCAACTCACCCGCAAAAGATCAGGCATAAAGCAAACAACAGCAACGCAATGGTCGCCCCAACCTCTGCTGTTGGTGCCCCGGCAACGACCATGTCGGCAAAAGTCGACTCGAAAAGCATGAAAGCCCACACGAGCAAAAACATCAACCCTCCTCTTTGCGTCACGGCATCTGTGGGCGCAGCATTTTTATCCATTCCCACCAGATAGTAGAAGGGGAAGAAGATGATGAGCGCGACAAGTGTATTCCACGGCAATTCAACAAGGATGTTGACGAGCATGAATGCGCGCCAGGAGTAGGTACGGGAGGCGCGTTCGCGAGCTTCGTACTGCTCACGCTGGAGAATGAAGTTTGGCATTGTCTGGTAAACGAGAAAGGCGAAGACGACAAGGAGCATGAAAATCGCGAACATTTGAGATTGGAGACCCTGCATGGATAAGGGAGCTTGGTAGAAAGAAAGGCCGATGATAAAACTCTATAATTGCGGGCCCATGTTAGCTATGCGTGCGTGAATGCGAGATTCGCGAATGGTGATAAGACTTACGGTACCACCAGAGAGAACAATTTTCGAGTAAATGTATGACGGAGTTCGCCAGTACTGTTGGAAGGCTCGATTTATGCAAACCGCCAGCTGAACGTGGAAAGGGGCTGCATAGGTGGATGGTTCCAAGCTCTTTCCGTCCAGAGTTTGCGCCTCTTCATCAAGCGTCCTGCTGCCTGACCGAGAATCTAGATCCGCGAGATGATGTCTGACTTCTGCGTACTCAGAGCTCTCCCTCCAAGTTTGGACCCAGTCGCGCTTGGCTTTGGCGCCGGGAGCAGCGCCGATGACGCTTAGCATCCACTCCGCTGGGTTTTCGTCAGCACCGCAGGGGTCAGCCCCCAACTGCTCAAAGTAACCTGTGAGCGTGCTCGAGTTCTCTCCAACTTCACCAAAGTACACGGTCTGGCCACCTTTAGCGAGGAGTAGAAGGCGATCGAATTGTTGGAATAGCATGGCGGATGGCTGGTGAATAGTGCAGAGGATGGCTTGACCATTTAACGAAAGCTTGCGAATGAGGGTGGCTATGGACCAGGCTGTTTGGCTGTCAAGGCCAGATGTAGGCTCGTCAAGGAAGAGAAGCAGGTCAGGCTTAGCAGCAAGCTCTACGCCGATTGTCAAACGTTTTCGCTGCTCTACATTCAGACCTAGAAGGCGAAGAGAGTCAGCACGTACAGCTCGATCAGAAGCAGATCATGAGTAACCTCGACGCACCTTGACCGGGAACCCCGACAATGGCATCGGCGTAGGTCTCCATCTCCAGAAGATGGATCACTTCCTCAACCCAGTCGTATTTTTCTTTCTTTGTCTGGGATGCCGGCTGCCTGAGCATTGCACTGAAACGCAAGGCTTCTCGGACGGTGCTTGTCTCCAGGTGTATATCTTGCTGTTGGACGTATCCGGTCTTCCTCTGAAAAGATCGGTCTCGTGGGAGACCGTTGACATGCATCTCCCCAGTTACAAAACCCACGGTCACTCGGTCTGCTAACACATCCAGAAGCGTTGTTTTGCCAGCTCCCGAAACACCCTAGCCAGCCAATATTAGTACAGGGGTTTTGCTAGTTGGGCTTAAGGTTACCATACCATCAGCGCTGTCACCTTTCCAGGCTCGACCCATCCATCAACTTGGTCAAGAATCCGACGAGGCTCCCCCTTTATGGTGATGTCGTAACAAACGTCCTTCCAGTGGAAGATGTCCCTCGGGGTTGAATCGTTGGTCTTGGTTGGGGCAAATCCAGACGGGGTCATTCGACCCGGAGAGGGCGTAGCCGCTTGCTTCCAACCCGGAGTCTCTTCATCCACTTCTTTCTTTTCACCATTTAGGAGTGCGTATTTCCGCCGGAAAATTAAGATCTCTCCTTTTGAGTGGTCCGTCGTTATGTACTCAGCTGCTAGGAGGTAAACACAGAAGAAGAAGACTATGAAAGCCCAGAGAATACCAAAATTCCTATTTTGCGGGTATTGATACTGGTTAAAATCTCGACTCATGGAATTGCGAGTAAAAGATGGAACTTACCTCCACATGTGGGACCTGATGTACCCGTAGTTGGCTTTGATATAAAAGCCACCATCAACAAAGTCTTCCCCCGGTGCCGCGCCGGGAGTTGCACAAGTCCTCTCCAGCGGACCGGCGTCAGGGTAAGCAGGCACATATTGGAGACAAGGGAACTGACGTCCACTGAACTCATTGGCCATCAGACTCTCGTAAGAGTATGCTATCGGATTCAGGTAGTTGAGCCAGCGGAGCCAGCCCTGCATATCTCGTACCGGAAGGATGAAACCAGTGTAGATGACCAGTAGGATAATGAATAACGCGGCTGGCGTGAGCGCTTGGTGAACCGTCCTGGACGTCTGAGCAATGGTTCTGAAGATCATGGACATGGTCAAGGTGCTGGTGAAGCTGAAAAGAAAGAAAATAAAAAAGGCATCCGCTTCTTGCCGAAGTTGGGCCATGAAGTAGAGCGGAATGTTGAAACAGATCGACGAGAGTATTTTGCAGGGGAGATCGCAAATGGTGGATGATATGGCTTCGGCAACTGGACGGTATAGGGCGTATCGATGGTGTTTCTCAACAATGGGCCGTTGAGCATAAAGAGACAAAATCTACGATTCTAAGTGTTAGCGCCATGCTGAACTGAGCTCACTATCATCTGAACATGTACCTCGAGAGCACTGCTCAGTGCATTGAATAGAATGGCAAAAAAGAGCAAGACACAGCGAGAGTTGATACTCGATGCATCATTCGGAAGGTCATAAAAGACACTCCCGAGCACTATGGAAATGACGAAATTGCCACCGACGGTCACCATGAAGAACAGCATGTCACCCAAGAGACGATGATAGCCACGAGTCATGCAGAGCCAGATCTGCATCGGGAGTGACAGAATATATGGTGATTTGGGTCGGCTAGACATGGGTAAGCATTGACACGCCAAAGGGGGTCTGCCGTATTGTATCGCACGTACGTCAAAGGTGCCTGCTGAGTCTTGCGCGACTGCAACAGTTTCTCGACCTGCACTCCATCCTCGGGATACTGCTCTTCGAACGAGGCAATATCTGCCATGAGGTGCGCCCTCGCGGTGCTAGTATTCCAGGCTTTCGCAAACTCATCGGGGGTGCGAGGAACTTTTCCTTCAAAACCTGGCTGGACTATGCGCTCGGCTGGGTTTGTGAGAGACGTGAGGAAATCGGCGGTCGTCTGACGGTCTGGACAATAGTAGCCCATGTCAATGAAATACTGTTTAGCTTCATCCTTGGGGCCAAAGTAGATTTGTCGCCCCTCATACAGGACTGCTACTTTGTCGAATACCTGGAAGCGTTGTTAGCAAATGAAATATAAGATGACGAGGGAGAAACAGTGAGCTATAGTAATTTGCAGGAGAACTGCGTACATCATACGCGTGCTGGGATGCTTGGTACATCGCAACGATCGCGGAGATCCCAGCCAGGTCCGTACCAAGGCGGAGCGTCCTCACAAACTCGAGAGCAGTCGCGCTATCCAAGCCGCGTGTACTATTATCCCAACACTGGATAAGGCTCTGGTTCAGGGTGATCTCCGCAATGCTCACACGCTTACGCTCTCCACCACTAACACCCCGGATAAAGTCGTCTCCAACTTTGGTATTAATCGTATGAGATATTCCAAAAACTGCCATGACGACATCGCGGAGGTGTTCCGCGTACCGTTGCCTGCTCACACTGGGGAGCCTGTTCTGGGGTGTACGGGCGAGCGCTGCGAATAGGAGGGTTTGGCCCACGGTGAGATGTGGGAAGTGGACATCGGTTTCGGCCTGATAGATAACCTCGCCGCGGAACGTTCGGTGCATCACGTCACTTGAGATGCCTGAAGTTTCATCGTCAGTGGACTTTGGGAGATCCTGTAAACCGTCTGGCTAGAGGGGGCAGATAAAAGATAGACAAACCCTGGTAACAGAGCCGCGCATTTGGGTCAACGTGAAGATTTTTAGTCTCTCCAGCGATTGTCTTCAGAAGTGTCGAGACACCGCTGCCCGGGCGCCCTAGCACCAGCAGCAACTCGCCACTCCTAACGAGGCCCTCGAAGTTATCAAGAATGGGAACTTTGCTCCAATGCTGGCAGATCCAGTGTTTGAGAAGCTCAGGTCCCCGATATAAGACATTTAGAACGTCCTTCTGATAGTCAGAACCGAGGCCTTCCCCATAGACAGACAAGCCGCGGTACGAGACGCCGGCCGTGTAACGAGGGTATTTATCCGGGTCATTGGTCGAGTGTTGAAGTAGAGCCCGAGCCCATTTCTTGGCGTTGAATTGCTCGAGGTTATTTGGATCCAGATGTGGATTAGTCGAGAGAAATGGGTTAACACTCGGGTCCACGCGCGAAGTGGTGCGGACCAACCCAAGACTGTAAGACCGGACGAGATCGTTCACGGCCTCGTCTTCGGAGGTATTTTCGAGTCTATCTCCGACATCTTGTTGGACAGGCCGACCTTGGTGAATCGGTGGATCGGCCTCCCATTCATCCCCTTTCGTCGAGGAACCTATGCTCGCCGACATGGCGATGGGGACCGTAATGGATGTTGGAGAAGGAAAGCTGGGTAAAGTAGTCAAGAGAGAGAAGGAGTGATACGAAGGGAATAAATGATTTAAAGAATGAAATGGCAACAACTAATCCCCATCAAAGGAGGAAGCAAACTTATACACTCCATTTCTAGATGTCACCGACATGTGGAGGTATTCCTATATAAATACAGCTACTGACGCAAGAATTTTGATATCAGAAGCCCGAGATATCCAAGCTCGCGATGCTTCAAACTCCGAAGCTGCATCAACTAGTCCTAGATTGGGAATACCAGCGGAAATTACTTTTTTCTCTTTTTAACGCCGTGGAGACGACCAGGAGCTGTCGAGCGCCTGGAGTCTGTGGAGTGAGAGAACTGGAACTCCGAAGATTCTAAGGTCCAACGACAAGCTGGAAGGTTCGGAGAATGTTAGTGCCGATGGTTCGGTCAACTTTACCTAGATAGGAAAGTGGACACCGATGGCCTCCTGAGATCATGACCACATAAAAGATCAAAGAGCAGCCCCCCGTTTCGGCCCCCGAGCTTTTAGCTTTTCCCGTTCCTGCTCACAATGTCAAGACACCTCACCGTGGAATGGGCGGAATGACGTCCCAGGCAAGCGGCGTGTTGCGATCTGTTTTCGTTCCCGCGTCGATCGCGAAGCCAAGTACATGAATGGGCTGCCACTCCCTTCATTTCCATAGGGCTTGAAATCATTTATTCTTTTCTTCCTATTCTTCCTCCCGAAATAGATGCGGCTTCCTGGAAAGTTACCTGGAAATCCTCGACATCATGGCAACTTCCACCAGTCCCACAACAAGGGCCTGCTTCAGCCTGAAAAACAACAAGACTTGTGACCCTTGTAGGGCTCGCAAGGTTAGATGCACTGGTATGTGATCAAAATCCGAGTTGAGGTGAGGGTGAGTGCCCCACTAACACATGCCCTAGGTCCGGGTTCGTCTGGTCCCTGCGACCACTGCATTGTAAGTGCCGCTGCCTATTCACAGAATGCCCTTGCTAGTGTATGTGTTGGTGGACTAATGGAACACCAAAGAGACGAAAGGAAAAGTGTCACTTCAGCCGAAGGAGGCTGGGACCCCCACGACGGTGGACTCGGTCCACCTTTAACACAGGTAGGTGCAGGCGCAAACGCCAAACACCCCCCAAGCAAGAGTTCGGTCTCCGGCCACTATCCCCCCGTTCCCCCGTCCTTCGGGCTTCTAAGCTGGCTAACATTTCCGAATGCAACACTTAGCCACTGAGCAGTTTTCACTCTCTGAAGGTCCCTCACATTTACCAACACCCGCTCAGTCGGAGGGTACAATAGGGTCAGCCACTCAGCCCAATGACGACGCCATTAAGTCGCCAAAATTACATGTGAATCCTGCATGCGAGTCGATTCCCGAACTCCATGTTGACCGGTTGCTTGCGGGAGCTCAAGCCCCCGGTACATCCGCGGTCCAAGCGAGCGGCGATTCAGTCTTTGTTAGCGTAAGTGTCTCATCCAGAACTTGGAACAAGAAAAGAAAAGAAGAAAAAACAAACGATATCTGATTCAAAATTCTCAGGGCAACGGTATTTTTGGCAAGTTTGACCTGTTTTACAAATCCCCTACCTTGCCGATCCTCGGCTGACTCGTCCTTCATCACAGGGGGGCGAAACAACCTCAGCTTCTTCACGGACGCGAGGCTCCAATCTCTTGCTACATGCTTGGGAAACACGAGGATCAACGAGCTTGTCGGGCGGATCTCTACCATCATCAACAGTCGTGTGAGACGGGCTGACCCCGTCTACACCGCGGTCCGACGACGAGCTCAGAGTCCCAACTTGCAGTTGCCGTACAGAGCGTTGGCTGCATCCTATATCAAACGTATATTATCAATATTCTTTCCCGTCCTTGCATTCGTTGTAACTCAAATCGACTCACATACGCATCTCGGCAGTTTACTTTGACAAGGTTCATCCGCTTTACCCTTTCCTCGATCGTAACACCTTCGAAAAGACCGCATTCAGCTCGGACTTGTCCCAGGTCATAGCCAATAGCAAGCCATGGGCTTGCTTGTACTACTCGATCCTCGCGATTGGGTGCCAATATGCCCATGGCGGAAGTTTCGAGCCGGGTAAGGGCGAGGCATGGAAGCTCTTTGTCGTGGCTATGGCCATCTTCTCCGACCTAGTGCTACTGCCGGACTCCTTGACGACATTACAAGCCCTAGCGGCCATGGCTATTTACGCAAGTAGTGTGAGTGGGTTGGCCATTGAGCATGCCGTCTTATCGGAAGCGGCACGTCGAGCGCAGAATCTCTCGAGTAATGGATTCACGGGTCTGGACATGCAGACCTACCAAAGAACCTTCTGGATTCTGTACGGCATGGAAAAGATCTCCAGCTTCCACTTCGGGCACAGCTCGGTAAGCGACCTCTCCCACGAAATTCCCAACAATGTCTGTACTGACCACGCGGAGTACAGGGTTTCGTAGACTACGACATTTCTTGCCCAATCCCATACGTGCCCGAATCAATATTTGGAGATTTCAACTGGTTCCTCTCCTTCATCCGGCACGCCCGGCTCCTGTCCCGCGCATACACATCACTATTCTCCGCTGGTGTCTCGGGAAAGCCCAGGTCCTACTACCTCGACACGATTGCCCAGCTGACTGAAGAGGTCGAAGGATGGCGGAGGTTTCTGCCCGACACCGGATTCCAGCCAAAGGGTACAGTCCGTCCCCATGCGGTCCAGGACGCCCGGACAAGGCCACTCGCTCTCCATATGCATTACTGTTATTATAGTATCTCCATGACATTGGCACGGGCAGCTCTGCTGTATTTGCCGGAGTCTTCAGAACCAGCAGTCGTGGAACAACGGGACGCTAAAACCAAGACCATCATCGACTCCGCCCGGGCCATTCTAGATCTGACACCTCTCATTGAGGTAGAACCGTATACAGCAAGCCTGTAAGTGACCTTCACCTTCTACTTTGGCAGTCAACTTACCCAGCGTGTCAAGTGTAGTGGCAGCAATACCAGTCACGGCCCTCTTCACGCTCTTCGACTATGTCATCCACAACCCACTCCAGCCCGAGACATGGTCCAATCTCGCGCTTCTCGAGATGGTAGGCGGTCATTTTAGCCGCATCGATTACGCCACGGGGGGCTCTCTTCCGGGCTCCCTCGTCTCCGAATTTTCGCACATCGCCCGGGATTACGTTAGGGATGTGCAGCGCCGTAATGGCGACCCGATCGGGAACCCGCAGGCTTTTCAATCCCCGCCAATTTCCCCCGGTTTCCTGTCACCTCGAAGGGGACTGGTGCCCCCCGTCGCTCCGGTGTCTATCGCCAAGCCGGAAACTCTTTCAGTTGAGGAGGTAAGGAATCGGCTATTTTTTTCAATATTATTGTCCCCGTCAAGAAACCGCAATCCCCGGAACGGACGGTATAGCTGATCAGTGTTTCTAGGCGACACAAGATGTACCTATGGCCGAAGCCCAAGTCATACCTAGACCACCCTCGGCCAATGGGATGGACTGCTCCATGCCAATCGGGCTAATGGACAATCAGCTCTTGGGCGGACCACCACTCGCCGGCACCGACGTCATGGGTCTTTTTACTTATTTCGCTCCGGACATGGACTCGCTTCTCTATGACGACTACGTGGTAAACGGAAACTAGATATCCTCACTCGTGAGTGTGGTAGATCATTCTCAGGTCTCTATCAAGAAAAGCATCAGAAGTTATTCCCCGGCTTGCGCTTGGCAACGCCATGCAAGCTCATCATCATCACCAGGTATCAATCCCACCCTGACCAACGGCTGTCTCACATGCAGTCGAGAAGTTTGCCCCACTCACTCTTCCGTTAGATTGTCCACTTCGTATGTCTGAGCGAGAGCTTAGATGTACTTTTGTCGAACCCCTTTCTATAAGATGGATGAAGAAATTTCCTCATGCAATGAGACATGATCGATCAATCAGCACTACTGCCCAGGCCAAGGCGCCACAAGCCAAGAAAAGAAATGTGGTATTCGAATGAAGGTATGTAAAATATTGTACAGAGAAGATGAGGATGAAGAAAAAAAAAAAAAAAAGTGAGACATGGTCATAAACTATGGACCAGGCTTGTGGAACTCATTGCCCAATATGAACAAAAGAAGTAAGTAAGAAAAGAAAGACAAAAAGAAAAGAAAAAAAGGGAAACAAGCACTATTGCCTCGCAAATTACAATTACATTAACTGTGCGCGCTCAATAATCCAAATATGATGGCTGCATATGATAAAAAACGTAAAAGAAAAGAGGCTAGACGCGTCCAAGGTAAAAACTCGTCGGTTTAAAATGATTCCGACAGTTTACCAAAGCTCGGCACAGCCTTGGAGCAGTCCCAGTCGCGCTCATACGCGACAGCAGGCATAAACTTGCCCTTGAGACCCGCCTCGTAGCTCCACTGGTGGGCGGATTCGGTCTTCCACGTCCAGTAGAACCAGCCCCAGGATTTCTCGAAGGCGTCCATCTGGGCGATGGCAAACGTCTTAAGGAAAAGTCTGTAGTCGTCGCTGTAGGTCGAGGGGTCGGCATTGGCCTTGTCGCAGCTGCAAGACTTATCGCCCGTGGGGCATCGGGGGGTGCCCATGGTATCGGAGAAGGTGCCTTCCCAACGGCTGCCCATGCCGACGCCGTTGAGGTGGAGGGTGCAGTCGGTGTCGGCCTGGGACCACTCGCCGACCATGGTGGGACCGAAACCGCCGGAGCCGCTCATGCTGTTCACGATGAGGCCGGACCAGTCCTTGCAGGCTAGGGAAATCTTCTTGGAGTGCTCTAGGGCGATGAGGTTGGGATCGAAGATGGCATACATATGGGTGTCGATAACGAGTTTATCGCCCTTGCCGCCGAGTTTGCCTTGCCAGGTAGGCAGGCCACGCATGGAGTCGCTGAAAATCTGGGGAGCCGTTACGCCGGCCTTGCTGACGACATTGTAGGCCTTGTCGGTCCAGTCGACGAGCTCGTCCAGGTCGATTTTCATGCCAGGTTCGTTTCCGAGACCGTAGAAAGCGATGATGTTCTTGTATCGGTCCTGGGCGAAGAAGGTGGCTAGCTTCTTGTGGATGTCGAGGGCGCGCTGTGCGTTCTTGGCACCATCGGGGCCGGCGATGAAGTTGATTTGACTAGAGCGACCGCTGTGGTTCCAGCCATTCTGACTGCCCGGAAGTGCGTGGAGATCAAGATTGACGCGTAGACCGTACTTGCGAGCCCATTCGATGCCACGGAGGAGGTAGCGCCAGGAGATGTTGGGGACGTATGTGTCGCCCTCGTAGGTGGTGACGGCCCAGTAAGAGAAGGGGATGCGAAGATGGTCGAGGCCGGCGTCGGCGATGGCCTTGAAGTCGGCTTCGGTGATGAAGGTGGCGTAGTGTTTTTCTAAAGTCTCAGCGGCCTTTTCGGGCCCGAGGTGTTTACATAAGGAATACTCGTCGACGATACCGAGTTTCGAGTCGTAATCAAAGAGCGAAGGGGTAATGAACGGTTCGAGGGAGAGCCATCCGCCGAGGTTCACGCCACGGATCGGTCGCTTCTCGTAGGAGCCCCAGGACTTCTCGAGGGGCGGGACGTTGGAGTTGGGGCTCGCGGAATCATCCCAGCTGCTGTTTAGGCCGACGAGGGGGAGGTCGCCGACAAGCTCTGCGGTGAAGGAGCAGTTGAAGCCGGTCATGTCATACCATGACGTGGGATCTAAGTAGGTGCCCTTGTATTCGTCGGGGATATCGTCGGCCGTCGAGCATTTGACGGGCACGGCATTGCCCGATCCGGGCTTCGAGCCTGAGCCCGAGCCCGAACCTGAACCTGAACCTGAGCCAGACACGGGCTTCCCGTTGCCTGAGCTGTCGTCAGCTGAGGAGACAGACGAGTCAGATTTGCCACCAAGGGGAATGATCTTTTTACTGAGGAGGACTGCGACCACGACGGCTGCGCTAACTCCAACAGTGAGGATCCCCACGACGCCCCCTAATCAACACGCGGCTTGTTAGCAAACACTGTTGATAAATAAAATCAAGAAAATAAATCCGAGAAAAATCCGCCTCAAATTCCATCGGAGTCGCGCGGTCACGGGAACATTTCGTGGATTTCGTGCTGATTGTCGCGCAGGATGGATTCGATTTTTCTTACATAGGATCCGTTTCCTCCTCCTCTTCGCCAGCAGATCTGGGTTGGCCTTGACTTCCATCGTCGCTGGCTGTCAGAAAGGGGGACCGGGGAAAAAAAATATCGCCGACAAAAAAAACAACAGAAACGAGTGACAATGCTGGGGGAAACCGTTGAAGCCCTGTTGGAGACGGGGGTGGGGCACCCGCTGCTTTTGTTCAGCCGTTTGGTCGCTTGGGCTTCCGAAATGTCCTTCGCATGATGGATGGTACTTGGAGGAAGGTCGCGAATAAGGGGTCGAACACGAGGTCGGGGGTGGGAAGTTGGCAACGAGCAAGTACCAACAAGAGTTTGGTTCCGGTCTGTCTCGCGAGTCATTCCTACGCTAAAGCGCAGTTTAAATTGCGAGATTCCTAATCGGGCGGGAGATCCCACACCCCCGACCAGCCTAGAGCCCGGACAGGCTTGTCGGTTTCCTGAAATACGACATGATCTCGTACTTTGTTCACTGGACCATGTCGAAAATACCAAATGCATGATCCATCGGAAGAAAAGCCACCGCTAGTTAACCTCGAAGTCCGGACAGCAGTGGACACTGCGAGGTAATACTCCACTACTTGGCAGTGCAGTGCAGTGTCGTGTCGCCAGGCTTGAACTCCCTTCCATCGCGCCATCACAGTGGTGGCCCACTCCTGTCTCCATGTGGAAGCCATGAACCAAGCCCGAGGTAACATTGAACTGTGCTGATCCCTTCGTGTTCCAATCCCCCACGGGGGTTCGCACTTCCTAGCAATAGTAGATGAAGTACCATACCTTCCCAACTCGAATGAGGTCCGTCGCATGGGTCCATTAGGCAGAAAGTGGTCGAGAGAGGCTTTGTCATTTGCACATCGCACTCTGTCCCTCCTGTCAATTACACCAGATTGTTGTCCCTTTCTCTGCTGGCTCGCAGTTGTCAGAGGGGGCCCGCTTCAGAGCCACCACGCCGCAATTTACTTGTCAAGGCTAAATAAAGCATCAAATCAGTCCGTCAATAATTAGTCGAGCGGTTCTCCTGGTGCGACCCTGCGCCGCCGACGCCTCGGACGATAAATTAAAACCTCTCTAGCCCAAGCTAACCGTTCTTTTCCTCCACTAGAAAACGGAGGGCACCGCCTGGGCGCAGGGGGTCAAACTTAACTCTAGTTGGTTCAAGTCGCGGGCGGGCCTCAGAACTTCATGCGCATGTGGAGTGGCAGCATCAATGGCCATTGGATCATTGATGCAATTTCGCCCACCTGACAGTAATGACATTGGTTGTGATTCCTTCGGATCATTGAAGCGAAAGTGCCAATTTGCTGCCGTTACGAAGGTCCTTAGCGAGAGGAACCCTGCACGCATCCATGCTTTTTTATTGGCCTCAGCCCATGTTCCATGTCGTCTGTGACGTGATGCCCAGCCCTATAGAGGTAGCGCCGAGGAGCTTCTCCTCCTTTGCTCCTGCACGGTCCCAGTTGATCCTTGTCGAGTGGTCTGGCCCATTGTGCAGTTCGTATTCACGTCGTACTTAATACCGACTTCACCCAAGTATTTTTTCACTGGTCCACCGTGTCTCGGATGTTTCCTGAATAGGATGCGAGTTGGGGCCATTTAACCGTATTTCCAAGATGCACTTTTAACAGTTCAGTGGCTTGTGCAACACGAGGGACACGGCAATTGAGTCGATCGAGGTCGAATCCACAAGGTAACAGACTCGTATTACACCAGAGGGAAAATTCGATGCCCGGACAGCAGCGGGAATTTGTCGACCAAAACTTCGTCTCTCAACTCTCGTATCCGCAAGAGTTAGGGTCTTGGCGCGAACATGAAGCCAAGGCGCGAGGAAAATAAATGTGGGATCGTGAGATTGCGAAAGTCGCCAGGCTCCATTGCACACAACACGTGACATTTTGGAGTGCATGTGATCATGGACACCAATTGCTTAGTCATCACTTTGAACGTGAAGGTCCCAACAACTTGGAAACTGTGAATTGATCAGTCCTTCATCAGTTGCCAAGTACCAATGTCTTTTGGGTAATGGGCAGAGTAGCCACAGATCCAGCACGCTCTGGAACACCCTCTGCAGGGCAAATAGACGTTCCATGGTGCCAAATGCCAAACCACTACGGATCTCCGATGGAGTTGAGCTCCGCTTGCTGGAGAAATCGCTATCACTCCCTTGCTCCCAGACATGCATAGATGCGAACCCGTCAAATGATGCAGGTACGCGTTACCGACGCCATCTTCTCATGTTGTCCCTCCGTCGCACACCCAACGACACCCTCTAAACTTGACAACAGTGTAGTCCATCTCTACCTCGAGGCTAGCGAGTGCCATGTAATTCTAGTGGGCCAATGTCTTGAAACGCCTTTTCACTTAGCAGAATCAGGACGGATTAATACCCCAACGTCGCATCCGTCTCTTGGACGCGCTCCAGATACAAATGGCAGGACTCCTTCAGTATATGGGGAAGATGAATCCCGGAGTCGTTGTAGATGGGAACTGCCGTTCGGTTCTCCCTTGCCTAGGGTAACGTTACCAAGACACAGTGATGTAATTGGTACTTTGGTAGCCTGGCGATCCATGGAGTTGAGAAGGATTCTTTGCACTGCCCAACCCAGCTCATCCACTCAACGGCAAGTTCACGAGAGACGCAGTGAAATAGAGAGCGGGGCTAGAGCTAAATGAGAAGCCACGTCGCACTGGTTTACCGATTTGGAAACTGACCACGATTTCTCAAAACGGCAAGTTTCTTCGAAGAACCATCTCTGGTCGAGATTGAGGGGCAATTCGACTGTGGTATCAGTCTCTACCCTTCCAAACTGTTCAATTCAGACTAAACTCTCCAACTTACAAAGCGAACCCTCTTTTGGTGTGAATCTACTTCATGTGTCTCTCACACTTATGTTCGATGATATGTATCCGCCTGGATTTACTTGGTATTTGATTGTACTGAACCTGAAATCGGACCGCTGGTTCCAGGTTCGTTATAGGAGAGATATATTGTCCCCGGATTGCCTTGATATGCCACGCCAGAGCTTGTATTACAAGTCCTACCCAGTGGAGGATGAGGGTGGCCATGAAATTTCCGCATGAATAGAACGGCCTGACTTGTTTGTCAAGAATACTCAGCTCTGATGCTGTCGGCAAGAAGATAGTCCAGAGCTTAGTTGAAATAGAATAGCAAACCACATATATCGTTCTATTTCTAAGCTCCTGAGATAGCCTGTCGGTCTACGCCACTATATCCAAAATTCGATTCTCGACAAACAAGAAACAGTGTTAGCTCTCCCGCTTCACTCGGAATCGTAATAATCCGACGACTCCTCGCTATGGTGAAGATTGTCAATGTCCACCCCACCATCAGTATTTTTCAACTCATCCATATCGTACACAACATCTGGAAGCTCCAAGTCCTTCGGAGCTGTAATGATGCCAAACTCGACCAGCCCGCTGAAATTAGGTCCCCACCAGCTCCGACCGAAGAATCCAATTACGCGCTCCCCCGGAGGTGGTTCTACAATTTCCTCACTGTTAGCCGAGGTTTGTCAAATGATAGAAGAAGAAAAAAATAAGAAGAATAAAACTTGCCAAGTGTCAAGGTCTCTGGGTGATCATCCATACCACTGAGAGCACCCCAAGTGGTACCATCGCTCAATGTCATGCGGATGCCCCTCAGAATATCATCTTCCCTCGATACCTCGACCTTTACAATATCTTGACCCTCTGGAATATCGTGGGCCTCGGCCGCATGGCCTCCGAAATGATGGTGACCACCACCTCGATCGAGCCTCGGGCCACAATTGATGCGGATGCCGTCTGGAAAATGAACATAAGCACCGTCGAGAATACATCCCGTGCGGATGTCAACCTTGGTCGCATGCTCGATGGAACCGTCTTTTCTCTTCCTAGTCAAGAGGGTAGCCCATTTCCAGAAGGTCTCTTCAATCTCCCCACCAGCCTCCTCGAGGTCCTTGCTCATGACTGATTGTTTCTGGAGCATGATCTTTGTTCCGGGGATGACGACAAAAGAACGGCCGCCGATAGTTTTCCACGTGTCCTTTATGGTTCTCGACTTACCGTTCATTCCAAGAACGGAAAGTTGTAGAGGCTCGTTCTGCTGAAATCGGCTCTGAAGAGACTCGAGCGTGTAAGTGACGGTATTGACGGGAGCCGCCATGGTCGGGAACGGCTCCTCAATATCATCGAACATGATTCGTGCGATACCAGCCGCACACGAAATCTCGATGCGGATCTCCTCCGCTTCAACACCTTCAACGCCTTCGACCTTGATGGCCGGTGCTGCACAGCGCATCTCCTTAGACATCTTAGCATCTCCAGGGGACCAGAAGTGTGGGAGTGAACGGAAGGTGAGTGCATCGCGAAGATCCCATCTCGCCTCATTCCGGGTCTCACCGTCAATGACGACAACACCATCTGCGCTGCGACTCGTGCAGTACGCTGTACGAACGACGAAATTACGGGGCCAGTCCTGAGAGTAACCCCGGGCCATGATGCCAGTGGTATGCGGCGCGCCGAAGGCGTGGCCAACTTCGTGAAGGAACGCGCCTTGGCCGATTGCGCAGGCTTCCCAGAAGCTGCCACACTCGCCGTTGTCGTTGCCGACGGTCTTTCCCGGGTTGCGGTCATCCAAGAGGCAACTGGAAACTTCCTCCAGGAATCGCGGCCAAGAATAGGTCAGATGGCTGCCCATGATGCCGAGAGACAACCCGGCGCCGTCGTGACATCCGAGGGCCGCATGGGCAAGAATCATGTCCTTCTCAACGGAGTAGTGAGAGTCGAGAATGAGGCCAGCTACAATAGGATATCCGGACGTCTCAAAGGGCGAACCGTGGGAAGCGAGGGCTTCTTTGAAGAAGTCAAACAACTTGTCACGATTCTGTGCGGATTCATTTTGCTGAGCGTAGTCCATGCTGCGAAGCTCGGCAACCGTTCGGTCCGATCGGACGATGTGGACCTTTGCCGTTGACCGCATGGCACCGCTGTCGTGAAGCGCAGCGTCATGCCGTGCATTCACGAAACTCGAGCTGGTGGTGTCGGCATCCCATTCCTCCTCCAGCCGGAAAGACCGGCGGCCGAGGCCCTTCATGCGCATGTCTTCGGCCGTTAGGGCTTGCCACATGTATGCGGTCATGCGGAACTTGGCCACGGCCGCATCGAGGGATGAATGGGCCAGTCCGAAGGCGCCTTGCTTTGCCGGAGGACAATCGATTATCAAGGGCGAGTCCTTGGCAATCATGATGGCAAGGTGCAAAGGTGGCGTCTGAAGGAGAGGGATGTAGTTGAGCTTGACAGCCTGAGTGATCGTTCCGGACGAGTGTTCTCGAGTGATGGTGAGATTATTGGCTCCCGGCGAGAGCAAAGCAATGATCTTGACGCGACCACCTACTACGGGCCAGCACTGGGGTGGGAAAGTAGGGTTTCCAGAGTCGTCAAGGATATTCACCTCTGCAAAAGAATCCAAGGTGTCGTCTTCCACGCTGTAAGTCCCTCGGACGACGATGCAGCGCTGAGAAAGAAAACACCAGTTAGTATAAGACCGTCGAATGATATCATTAGTAAACAAATACGACACACTTGATGTACTGTCTCCCCATCAGTGACGTTTTCAAGAGTGAGAGACATTTTAGCTGCGGTTCTCGGTTGGAGATATCAAGTTCGGTTTTTGTGTTCAGGACAAGATGGGATTATTCGAGAAAATCCGTTAACGAGCGAGATGATTGAAAGCTTTAGTTTTCATCTCGAAACTAGTGACGGATTTGATGTCTTAAATAATAAGAAATCTCGAGCAGTTCCTACGATTCCCCGGCCTGTCCAAGCTCGATGAGGTGGTCCACTCTTTCAGGCACCCTTAGGCAGACATGGGTCAGTGTAACCATTTGATATCTCGGAGCGCTACACTTATCAAACACCTTGTAATATATTGATTTGATGTGACCAACAGCTCCTATCATGGCTGACCTGCGGAGCACGGAGAATAGGCAGCAGTGGCGGGTTGATCTTGAACCTACAGCCCGAAGACCACGCCGAAATTGAGATTGTCATGGGGGCATTCCAGTCCTAGTCCTCTGAACATTGAAGCTTTAGCCATCAACCGAAAACCTGGTCACCACCGCGTTGCATACATCAGCTAATACGGCTGGCGTTTATAAAGTGCGATGAGAACCTATTCTTTTGATACTAACTCGAGATTAAAATTTCAACGAAAAGCAGGCCGCAACCTCCTCTGCCGTTCGTTGCCAGCCTTATGCATTATCTCCAATTCCGCCCTGTTTATAATGCAGAAGCTCGCTTGTCTTAGAGGCACGAACTCTACAAGTTCAAGTTTTCTTGTCTTGGGGTGGGCTGATAGGAGTGCCGAGACTGAAAGCAGCTGAATTGCGAGCTCATCCATCAGGATTTGCGCCCTTCTACCCACAGCTGAACTGGAAATTCGCTCCTAACCCATAACTCCAAGGCCATGTAAAGCACTCTTTGACGGCCGTGGTTAATGACTTTCACTGTGTTATCCTCACTGCGCTCATCCATCAGGCTATCTTGTGCGATACTCAGTTGCCTCGATACTCGCTGAACCCTTCTGTAGCTAGCTCGCAAGTGCCCTGAGGGCCTGCCGTGAAGAAAAAGAAATAAATGTTATTTCACGCCACGGGTGGGTCCCCCAGCTGGGCTAAGTTGCAAAAAAAGAAGTCGATGGTCAGTATGAGGGTCGAACTCATGACCTTGGCATTTACTATGTAAACCGGATAGTTTATTAGTACCACGCTCTAACCAACTGAGCTAACCGACCGTGTTTCTTATGTTTCCTACAGCCATTGTCGTTGTCTTTACTGCGAACCTGGGAGGTTCACCACATCAAACGACAAGTCGTTCAGCGTCCCAAGGTCAAACCGGAGGTCGACGCTACCCTCCGAGCTTGACAAGAACTGGGTCTTGTTTATCGAGACGTCCCAGTCCACCTCATCGCCGTATCGTAACATCGCACCCCTGCCTACTACATCGTAGCCGCCATCATCGCCACCTTCTCGACGACGGAGAATTGCCACCGCAGAAGAATTCCAGAATTGGCACAACTTGTCGCCGACCTGCGCGTTCGATGGCACTAGGCCCATAATAATATCCTCGCCGCCGAGAAAGAGTCGCGCTCCAGTCCCAGGTGCAGTCTTGTCATGTAGAGGCTTGTCCACCCTTGGCACGGGCACGATGTTATCCAGTCTAAAGTCGGCCGCGGGTCCCAGCAGCGCCGAGAGCCGGGCATTGAGGCCTCGGGCTCGTCTCTGGTCTGATCCCGTCGGGTATTTTTCTGACAGCCTTGCGCTCCATTGTTGGGGCACTTGAGGGTATCGAAGATAGTCAGCGTAGCTCGGCCCGAGTTCTTGCACCTCCCCCACAATGGCTCCCAAGACTCTAATGTCGACAGGGCTTGTATCTGGGTCCGGCGTCCAAATATCCTTGACTTCGGCCACAGCTGGGAGCCAGGTCGAGCTATGCACCGATATTCCTTTCGAGGCCGAGAGGGGGGCTCGTAGATACTCCATGATTGGGAAAAAGAGTACTATTTCGATCGCTGCCAGACAAGATTCCACCGCATCATCGCCGCACCAGTAATATGACCATGACTCTGGTTGGTAAAGCCAACCGGGCTTCGGGTACTCTTTCGTTACTTTCTCTTGCTGGCGAGAGAGCAATCGCCGAACGAGGGCGGAAAAGTAAACCATCTCGACCCCTCCATCGAAATTCTGATTCGTGGAGGAATTTTGAAAAGAGACAGCAGCTTCGTACAACGGCTTTACGCCCGCCGCATAGTCGACAGGTAAACATTCGCCTCGGCAATCAACTGCCATGCCAGTAAAGGCAAGAATCTTGTCGAGATGGACAGAGCAGAAGGAGTCTCGGAAGGAATCGAGCAGTTGCGCAAGGACATATGTCTCACCATCGTGGTACAAGGCTCGTCTGAGGTCGTCGAACCGGAGCACGCGCTCGGGAAGCAGCGAGTTCGGGACTTTCTCGGCGTATAGCCTCATCAGCTTGATAAACTCGGTCCAGGGAATGGGTTGCCGTCCGGCATATACGTCGATGGCAAGACCGGAACCGATTTCTTGTACCACCCAACAACGCTTCCAATACTCTTCCAGCGCGAGTTGCACCAGCCAGTAATGGGTTGACTCCCAGTATTCACTCGCTGTTTGCAGGGCCCAGCTGCCTTGCCATGTCGGTGGATCCGACTTTTCAATCCATCTGGGAGGCACATGCTTCCCAAGAGAGATTAGGACCCTTCTTGCCCGTTGATAGACGAGGGACATGAGGGGAACTTGGCTATTTTTCTCTTCCACACTTGTTTGATCGATGCAAACGGCGTCAACCCAGAGGGTTCTAGACTCGGTTGGGTGGCGGACATTGTGAATTGCCTTCCATAGATTTGCTGTCACCCGGAAACGCTTACCATCCACCGAAATCGAATGCGACTTGCACGGATTTCCCCATTCGTACGACAGCGCCTCGTAGGCCGGGTTATCCTCGAGCTGCACAGCTCGGAGTTCGGTCTCAATCCGCCACCTTACTCCCGCCGGCCGTACATCAAGGAGACGGATACTGCTGCTCGAATTGCTAAGTGGAGGCAAGTCCAATGGAGTCCATTCTTGTCGCAAATCAGCATAATACCATGAGCAGCAGACCATTGCTGCAACGGTGACAGTTCGGAGGACAACGCGACCGCCTTCGACCCTATAGAGACCCTCGACGAGGCGTAATGCCCTGTAGGACAAGAACCACACTACGAAAAAGACCAGAACCGGGCCAAAAGCCCACACAAAAGCCAGCACGATTCCTAAGGGGATCGTACTTGAGACGAGGAGAGCTCCAAGGCCCGGCTCCCAGCGAAAACTGGAAGCCCCCTTGAATGGCAGTCGGGCGATTATGACAGGAACGAAGGGAAGAAATATCAGGTAGTCAATGACCAATATAGACCATTTTTTAAGCTTGGCAAGGTCCAAATATTCGGTAAAGTCCACAATCTCGGAGAAGTTGAAACTCCTGTTGGCGGGAATCCGGATTCTCGTCAGGAGCGGTGTCTGTTCCGACGAGGGGTTGGGAGTCGGGGGAGGCATGCTTGGACACGACAAAAGAGGGAGTCTCCGGCAAAGAAAGGGTTTTAAAAGGCGGTTAACTTGATATCAGACAAATTCTCGCGAATGCAGGTGATCGACAGCTGACGAGCTGCGAAGTTGGACTCAAAACTTACGGAGCGAGTCGAATTTGTTGAGATGGGAGCTTTTTGATTTGTAAAAGAAACAGGACTATCGAGGATTGCCTATGTGGCAGTGCACCTGCGAGTCTGTGACCGACTTGCACTTCTTGATTGGGTCACGATTCGCGAGCCAGCTCAGCCTCAGCCTGGTTGCCTGAACCACCCGCGAGTTCCGGCACGACACAAGCTTTCACTCTCTTCCTCTTCTGGCGTGAGTGCTAAAAGGGATCGCACATGGGAAGCCACGAAGAAAATGAAATATAACTTCTATTATTTTAAGCAATGACCCTTCTGTTGCCACTGGTTTTGGACGACATGGAGAGCTTCTTGAAGCGTGGGGAATTAGGCGATACCCTAACCTATTGCTGACAGGGACTATCCAGGGACCTTGTAGTCTTTATTGAGAGTGGAAAAATAATCAAGTACTGAGTAGCGATGTTGGCTTTCGGGATATACATATATATATATACTATTCCATTGTCAGTCGACCTTGCGGATTTCAAGAGTATCAACTCTTCCTCCCCTCTTAGCGATAGCTTCCATAACCTAACCTCACTCATCCCAGACATCTTATTTATCAGTAGAAAATATGAAATGGGCGGCACGAGCCTCGTCAATATCACTCCGTCGGTCTCAAATGCGTGAATCGAAGGAGCACATCATGGAAGTCGGCCGCATCGGCACATGGCACTATTTGGAGAAGTCGGAAAACAGCCGCACGAAACCTCCTCAAATATTCGATTCTCCCTGTGGTAGTGAACTGATATATTACTTGGGCATGTGAGTGGAGACAAAGACGATACTGTTGTTGGTGATTTTCTACGCCCTTGCGAGGAGTGAGCAGACGGCCTTTTTGCAGGAATTAGAAGCAATGTAGACACCCAGAATTTACAGGTTTTCCACTTCGACAAATGTTGGGCTGTTGACAATGGGGTGGCTCTAGGGCTGTTGAGAGATATTGGAGAGGAAGATAGTAAGTAACTCGGAAATTTTTTTACACTTCCCATAAGTCAAGTCTGAACTCTTATCCCAACGAACATACAGATAATACATGATACAAGCATGTAGCTGATACAATGGAAAACAGTCAAACGCTCTGAAAAGGATAGGGACTAACTTTGGTTATTTGTTGTTCTCGAACCTCGTTCCTTCTTTTTCGTCCTTTTTCTGGGGGAACATGTCATATATTGAGTTACTGGAGACAAGTTTCAATTTCTAAGCCGTGCTGTTCTATCTAAGAGCCCTCCCTTCAGCAGTTTAGCATCTTGTTTATGTTCGAAAATCATCGGCTCATAGGCTCACGGAGACAGAGACTCAGTGGGAGAAGTGAGGGAAAATCCACCGATGAGTTATGTTCAAAGTCGAAAGTAACGTTTCAAGCGCGTGCTTCTTTTCAGGAGAAAGATCCCTAGATTTATCAAGTGGTCAGATTACCCCTGTGCATATTGCTGGTCAAAAGTTCAATATCTCCAACATCAACCCGGTCTGAGGATTGAGATTAGGTCTTGAAGGTTTGTTTTGTTTCTTAGCACGCCTCCTCGAGTACTTCGTAAATTTGAATACTAAGTTTTGTTCGCAATTTTGGGTGAAATTGGTAAAAAAAAAAGAAAGGCCGTGGTGGGTGAGAGTCTGTTTCCACTCCCGGAATCCTGTAGGTTTGCCTTTCTGCATCTGTCTAAACTGGGTGCTCCAAAGACCAGAACATCAGTGAATGTGTTTCGGACCTTCTGACAAGGAAGAGCTCAACCGTTCCTTCTTGGGGTGTTATTGATGTCTTTGAGGCGACTCTTTATCCCTATTATCTCAAGAGTAGGCGGAAGATGAGGCAACGTCTCAGAAAGGTCTGGTGAGGGATATCGAGGTCATCTCTCTTGCCTCATTCAATGCTTGGCTTGTTCAGGACATGCCGCGGATTATACTATCTTGTGCATCAGGATGGGCCAGGATCGACAGGGGAGGGTTGCAATATTGGCAACAAAGCTGATGGACCAAGGAGCACATGTAAGCCTTGTTTCTAAATTTGGTGTTCCTAGACTGTTATCACCAGATCCACATCCGTTTTATTGGTATCAGTTGCTAGGCTGGACTGACTGGACCCATCCTGCCTGTGCTGGAAAGAGTAAATATCCAAAATTCCTGTCAAGTGGGCCCTCTTAACAGGAAACGGTGCCGGGTCCAACTAAGTGCAAAAGTAAATCAACCTCGTCAGAGCTGGTTCTCTCAAAAACAAGTCATCCCTGGTTCGTGGTCTCGGGCCTGTTTCGCATACGGAAAAGCGAAGCCTCAATCCCACTAGCCATATAGCAGTAGTATCAATATTTCCTGCAGTTGTCAGGGGATTGAGGGAGACCATCGACAAAGATTTAGGAAAAGATGGGAAGATGTCCGGGTTGCCAAGGCGCTTGAGTGAGACAGCCCAAGCCGTGTAATATGGGCTCAATTGGCAAGAATGGGTGCGTGGCTATTGGCTCCAAGGGCGAATTAAGGAAATCGATACATCCTCCAAGCGTGTGACCTTGATGCACGAGAATATCACGATGGCCTGAGTTGTCTTTCAAGAGTTTTTCATCATCCAAATGTCGACACGCCAATATTCTTAAGCGCAGAAAGAGCGGCTCCGCGGCAGTATGCCGGGCAGGATGCCGACAGATGCCGGCTCGGAGAGAAAAACGCGTCCCGGACGTATTTGATTCTCCCTTGTGCTTCGTGCTATTGCTTATTCCAAGACACTTAGACCCGCACGTGGCGATCTTAGCAAAAATGAAGCAAGTGCCCTCAATTCCCAAATACGAGCCTTTCGTTTTCAAGGCAAGGGGAAATTTACAGGTGTGACTATGAAACAAACTATGTCTAGATTTGTGGGATGGCCCTTTGGCTGGAATGTATCTCGATGGAATATGTGCTGAATCAATATCATCATGCCTTAAGCATTTGATCGATACTCGCTGAAGCAAAGCATTCGGCGACCCACTCCGAAGACGCATCAATGATCAAAGTAAAGACAATGCAAAAGTGAGTCAAGGTTGTATCGTGTCAAGCTTCTGTTCCTGAGCTAAGGTCTTGACTCTTGAGAGAATCGTCCAAAACTTTCGCACGTTTCCGCCGCCGGTTTCCGCCGTTCATTTCCGCTCCTCCTAACTCCTCAAGCAATAATAGTCGCTACTGTTCTTCTGAGACAGCGAGTGTCTTACAGGCGCTATTAATGAGTGGTTTACCAGTAGTATTGAAAATTGGCGTGGGAATCTCCGCTTCATGACTGCTTTTCTCCATGATGGTCTCTGCTGAACTTGCTTTTTACCGCGTACATGATGCCCCTTCGAGACCCTATCTTCTTGGCCCTTTCCCGGAAGGCAAAACTGCCCACAAACGAGCAAATGCCGGCTAGTTGGCAAGTATGAACTAGTCCAATTGTGTCTTATCGTCGACCTCAGATAGGATAATAGTCCCCGGCCTAGGTTAATGCTGAGACAGGTTCCAATTTGATCTCGTCGAGTATCATCCATCTATCGAGCCATCTCTACACGATGCTCACATATTGGCGGATGTGTTGATGCCGATTTTGGGGGCAGGGGATGCGATATTATCACTACAGGTCAAATGTTTCAGCTAGCTGCGCTTCCTTTGATTCTACCGGTCTTACATGCCGTGTTGTTGGCGCGAATTGGTGATGTCTAAAGGCAGTCCATCACATCTATGCTGCAAGCCGCATGAACAGTCTAGCTAAGGAGGATGAAAGTAGAGATCACAGTAGAGGCTTAGAAGTGTATAAAGACCAGCTTTTCTTCCCCAATCCACTCCCAAATCTATCATCCCCCAACCACAATCAACCAACAAGTCACTCTTTTACATTTCAACTGGTGCGCTTCTCTGGGAGCCTACCGATACTCGTTCGTTTTAATTATCTATTTCCCGTTTTTAATATCTTCGTATTGTCTTTTCGCAACTATCGACTGAACCTTGCAATCCTCAGTCACATCACGATGGGCTTGACAAGTCACATCGTGAGGGGCCTTTCCCTCACGGGTTTGATTGTGCCTGCCCTCTCTCGTCCTTCCGTTCCGGTGGCAGGCAGTCTCATCCAGCGTGGCGGCTATGTCGGTTCTTCGTTCCGCGTTGGCGCTCTCAGCCATCACCGAAAGCGTGATTGCGACCCTTCCTCAGGCCCTTGTCTCTGCGATGATATCGAAATTACAAGCACATGTACGGCATGCGAAGATACCGTTACTTGCGACTGCGAGTTCACAGATGGCCTCTACGTGTGTTCGGAAATCCCCGAGCAGCCCACTGAGGAGCCTACAGTAGAACCTACTGCTGAGCCTACAGAGGAGCCTACTGCTGAACCCACCGATGAGCCTACTGCTGAACCCACCGATGAGCCTACTGCTGAACCCACCGAGGAACCTACCGTCGAGCCTACTGACGAGCCGACTGAGGAGCCTACTGCTGAACCGACGGCTGAACCCACTGACGAGCCGACTGTCGAGCCTACTGCTGAACCGACGGCTGAACCCACTGAAGAGCCCACAGAGGAGCCTACTGTCGAGCCGACTGCTGAGCCCACCGAGGAGCCTACTGAGGAACCTACTGCCGAACCTACAGTTGAACCGACAGCTGAACCTACCGAAGAGCCTACAGAGGAGCCTACTATCGAGCCCACTGCGGAGCCCACCGAGGAACCAACTGTTGAACCAACCGTCGATCCAACTGAACCGACTGCCGAACCTACTGACGAGCCGACTGAAGAGCCCACGGAGGAGCCTACCGTTGAGCCGACTGCTGAGCCTACTGGGGAGACTACGGAGGAACCTACAGTCGAACCTACTGAGGAGCCGACTGTCGAGCCTGCTGAGCCTACTGGTGAGACTACGGAGGAACCTACAGTCGAACCTACTGAGGAGCCCACTGTCGAGCCTACTGAGCCAACTGCTGAGTCTACTGGTGAGACTACAGAGGAACCTACAGTTGAGCCGACAGTTGAGCCTACCGAGCCCACTGCCGAGCCTACTGGTGAAAGCACTGGTGGCTCTACTGATGTCCCCACGGAAAGCCCAACGGATGGCTCAACTGAGGCACCGTCTACCACTTCTGGTACCACGGGAACAAGCACCCCCTCGTCTGTTCCTGGCTTCCCCAGTGTTATTGACGGCTTCGCTCACATCGGCTGCCACGGATCCCAGAACCACTTCCCTACATTCGAGCTTACCCTGATCTCTTCGGAAATGACTCTGGACTTGTGTGCTGCGGCCTGTGGTGCAGCTGGCGCTCCATACATGGGTGCTCATGATCAGCTCTGCTTCTGTGGTGATATCCTCGATGCCGAAACCGTCGAGGACGCTCTTTGCGACATTATCTGCCCCGGTGACGAGACTCAATTCTGTGGTGGTCTCGATAACGATGACGACGCGCTTCGACGCCGCCAGGATATCCCGTCCAACTTCCGACTGACTATCTACGGCGCCATCCGCCCTCCCGTCACCGTGACTGTGTCCGGAGGGGTCACTTCGGTCACTCTCACCTCGATCACCACTCAGACCACCACCATTTCGGGTTCCCTGACTACCATCACCAGTACGCTCACCACCACGGTCTGCCCCACTTGCACGCCTCGACCTGGTTGCAAGGGACCTCACTGCCCTTGGTCTCCCCAGAAGCCTGGTCGCCCCCAGAAACCCGGCGTGCCTTGCACGGGCGGCAACTGCGGCAAGCCTGGTCACCCTAGCGTCCCCTGCACCAGTGGAAACTGTGGAAAGCCTGGCCATGGACACGGTGGTAACGGTGGCAA
>JUDQ01000116.1:63051-89568 GCA_000812075.1 Scedosporium aurantiacum
CAACGGCGGCAACGGAGGTAATGGTGGAAATGGTGGATCTGGTCATGGCGGCAACGGTGGCAACGGCGGTGATGGTGGAAATGGCGGAAATGGAGGCCACGGTGGCTCCGGCCATGGAGGCAACGGTGGCTCTGGAGGCAATGGTGGACACGGCGGCGATGGCGGCAAGGGCGGAAACGGTGGCAACGGTGGTGATGGAGGCCACGGTGGAAATGGTGGAAATGGTGGACACGCTGGCTCGGGCTCCAGCTCCAGCTCCGGCGGCTCTGGTGGTTCCGGTGGCAATGGAGGCCACGGCGGCAACGGACGCGCTGGTGGATCTGGTAGCACCGGTGGCTCTGGAGGCTCCGGCGGTGACGGTGGTGATGGCGGTAACGGAGGCAGTGGAAATGCTGGCGGCAACGGTGGCAATGGTGGACAAGGTGGTGATGGCGGCGCCGGTGGTAACGCTGGTAGCGGGGGTTCCGCCGGTGGCTCCTCCAGCTCCGGTGGCTCTGGCAGCTCGGGCTCTAGCGGCTCGACGGGCTCAAGCGGCGCTAACGGCGCTGGCGGTGCCGGAGCTGAGGAATTCAAGCCCGTGACTGCGGGTTCGGATAAGGCTGTGCTCAGTGCCAGCGTGATGGCTCTTGCTATGGCTTTGTGGCTCTAGATCTACTGTTGAAACCGCATCACCGCTAATCCGTTGCCTCTTGCCTTTCAATAATCCGAGAGGGCACGCGATAATGCTAACGGGCCTGTATAGTTAGTGTTCGATTAGCTTTCCTTGAGTTGGCGGTAATAATAGTACCTAGTATACAATAATCGACAAGGGGCTAAATAGAGCTCGTCATTAGACCGAAACCTTCATTCCGATCTTTTCTTTTGAGCCATGTCACAGTTGAACTGATCAAATTGCGGGAACTCAGATGGCAATAACCCGGGCAACAGCGGTCTAATGTCACTGAATTGTCTTCGTTTTGCCTCTGTCGTTGGATTTGATACGGAGGACCCGACGTTGACCACCCTGCAGAGTAGGGACTAGGGAACGTATTAAGATGGACCTGGGCCTGGGCCTGGACTCTTGGTGTGTCCTGGTCAGACCAGAATAATGTAGCGACACAAGATATGAGAATACTTAGGTACTTTGTCGTTGTCCGTCGCCAGTTGTCAGATGTCACAAGTACAAGTCCCAGAACCATTGCGTATCATTCGATGTCCTCAAAGTCCCAAACCACATGTGATTGTGAGTGACTAATTAACATTTGACACATCCTCGGCATCATCGGATCCTTCTGCGTGGAATCAACATCAACTTCATTCTTTTTCAAGTCGGCGCCGTCTCTTGGCGATCTATGCATCTATACGCTGCATTTGATAGGATCTCCGGACAAGCTTGTGCGAGTCGGTGACAACCGAGTGTCAGAAGGAACTAGCACAAAATGGGTCACCATAATCGTCACTTCGCTGGTGATCCGCACTCCTTGACAGGGGCATGGAGCCCGCCGACTAGCGCCGCAAAGTGGGTTGTAGATCCTCCTGGTTTCTTTGGTTCTTCGGAGTCTGCGTCTTTGTACCACCTTGCTAACTAATGAGCCAGCTTCTGCGAGGAGGACTATGCTCTAACTCGTTATATCGCCGAGTTCATCAACACACTTACCAACTTCACCTATGGTATGTAGCCTGTAGGGAAACAACGCACTCATGAAACAGAACACCCCTCCGTCATTTTCCAGTCCACTAACTCTGCCGTCCAGTATTTCTTGCTCTTAAATACATGTACGGTCCAGGAGGTCGAGGACTTCTTAAACCTAACTATGACTTTATGTCTGTATCTCTTTTCATTCTTGGCGTTTGCTCCTTCCTCTACCATGCCTCCCTCCGCCAATACTTGCAATTTGCCGATGACCTTTCCATGCTCCTTCTGGGCTCGTCAATGCTATATGGCTTGTTAGCAGTCAGACAAACACCCGCGCGGAGACGGAGAAACGCGGCCCTGCTCACCGTCGTAACGGCCGGCTTTTCGGTCTTCTATGTCCGGTCCGGCAAGATCATCTACCACGTCCTAGCGTTCGCCACCCAGATGGCCGCGATTGGTTTGCGCAGTTTATATCTATTTTACTGGCAGGATCCCAGCCAAAAGTTCTCCCAAGATAAGATCCGAGACTGGAAATCCAGACAGTGGCAGTCCATCTTCATCGCTCTCTTCGGCTACTTGATCTGGAATATCGATCTCGAATTCTGCGCTGAGCTCAGGAATCTTCGAGCTCAAATCGGGTTGCCTTGGGCTTGGCTCCTGGAACTCCACGGATGGTGGCACATTTTGACAGCCATTGGTGCCGATCGCTTCATGAAGATTGTGAGAGAGATGGATGCCGAAAAGAGTGGCGAGAAGGGAAAAGCAGGGGATAAGAAGGCAGCGTAGGTGAGAGAATATTTGGGACTCCGTTGTGCTCTGCTGGTGGATCGATTGGTAACCATACGAGTATGCACACTATCAATACGGTATATAGAGTATGTAATATTATGCACCCAACCGGTGCCCGGTTATCTGTTCGACCTTGGAATCAAGTGATCTTTTCCCCTCCCGTTTTTGTTTATGTTGTGGGTGGACTGTCCCCCGAAGATATGTGTCCTAAAAATGAGACGCCTTGCTGTTGAAAATAACTGCCTTCGGTTCCATGTAAGACGTAGCAGACTCTCTCTCTTCTCACGATGCCTAGCCAGGTCACCCTGCTAGAATCGTACCCTTGCCGGGGCCAATATCCGACACCTCCTGCCATCCAAATGTCATTTCGCTGCCTTTTAGCTTGCTTCCTTTCCTGATCCGGCCATTCGCGACGAGGCAGGACCGGTGGCTGCTCCCTCGCGGCATCAACCTTCCGCCTCAGTGTCTGGGGTGAGGACTCGGGATAATCCCAGATGACATAGCCGCAAGCCCAAAGGTTCCCGTCATGGAACCTATCAAATGTTTCCTCGTAGAAGGATAGGGTGTGATGAGCGGAGGCCCACATGTGAAATGGATTCGACGGCCTCCCGTTGCCGTCTCCATCCAGTGGGCGCTCTAGGAGCAATAGCTCGCGGTCATTAAAGGCAGCTCTCTTTCCATGCCACCTCGGTCTGACATGTCTTCGAGCTCATGGTCGAGGTCCGCTGGGCGATAACCTTGGAGTTGGTCGGCTGGATAATGCCCCCATTTCCGAGCATGGTAGCTATCGGAGTTCATCACCCTGGCCCATTCATCGACGGTGTCTGCACGACTGACACTGGCGAGGAATAGGAGCCCATTACTGAGCTGTGGTACATCAATAGACGCCAAGTACCATGACGCTTACGGTCATAACTCACAAAATCTTGGATATCAGGAACTCCATCTACCCCTGGCTCAGGGCTGCCCGTCAGCAAATCGTACTCGAACTTCCGTATCTTGTCATAATCACGAGTGTCAAGCTCTTACACGGCTACAAATAAGGAAATTGAAGCATGAATAAAACGTACACCCGGGGAGAGGAGCCTGAACTCACCTAGACTGACGTTGTCATGCAAATATGCGTACACGCATACCAACTGCTCATTCACCCAGGGAGAGTGCATTCTAAAAAATATGTCGTTGAGAGGTTCAAGGGCGATCGATCGATGATATTTGTAGCGGGAGCAGAAGATGTTGCACATAATCTAGAAGCGGTAAAATGCCCGATTCAGTCGAAACTTTTCAAGCGGCGAGACTTGGAGAGGGTGCTGAAATCCCATCATCTCGTTGAACAGAGGAATGCTCCTCCTGGCGAAATCCTGGCACAGAAAGTCAACCGCCGAATGGTTTCTATTGATCTCCGCCATTTCAGATACTGGTAAGTTTTGGATCAGCGACACGTCCCAGGTGCTGGATACAACGGTTTTCATTTCTTCCAGGTGCTTGGAAAGATAGTCATTGTTCCCAGCCTTTATCGTCTCTGGCCGCGATTGGTGAAGTGCAATGGCGTAAGGGACAAGATCGCCAGGGATCTGATTCTTAATTATATGATTGGTTATGAATTGAGGGTTATCCTGGAACGCCGCTAGAAAGATCCGAGAGCTGAAGATGGTGGACGCGAGATCTTGCATTGAGTCCAAGTGGGAGAGGATCTCAGTAACCAGATGCAGAGGAACCCGCTAGAGTTCTGAGCGAGCTTCAACGGCCATTTCCAGTGGATATTGAGACTTCTTTGGAATATAGAGAGCACGAAAGGAAGGGCAATCCCCACCTCCCGAATATGGCGGGAGGGGTAGACGGTCAAGAATTGGTGAGGCTGAAGTGCGATGCCATCGAATTCAGCTCCTTGATCAGTACCCAAGGTCACACGTTATACAATTGCAATACTGTTGAGGAGAGAAGATCAATGACGCAGGAGTGGCAAGCAGGGGCAGGGGCTCCTCAGCTCCTGCAGTCGCTTGTCCAGCTTGTAGACCCAAGAGGGTGATGCTTCCAAGTAACTGGAATGAGAATTATTATTGTACTAGATCGTAATGAGTTTACTCGATTCCCATGTCGGCTTTGCAGCGCCAACGGGCATGGAAAAAGAAAAGAAAGAAATAAATAGGAAATGATTCGTTAAATATATCTCTTTTCAAATGGTGTCTTGACTCTTGATGTATTTAAGCACATGTGCAAGTTGCAACATCCCCCTCCACCCCCCCTTGAACAGATTCTCAACCCAGCACAGCCACAACGAAAAGAAGCAATCCGTGAACTGGTGACTTCGTGATATATCGACTGATGGAACATAACGATCACCGAGAGTTGGTGGGCAAAGCAGAAGCCTCCTGCATCAGCGGAGCCGCTGAGCAGGACGTGGCAGTGACATTTGTGTCTTTCCACGGATCAAAGGGATTCGTCAGGTCTGACCCCGACTCCTGACTTGTACTCGTTCCTTCGAGGAGGCCGTCTTGGAACCCGAAAATGACGGCAAGCAGTGGCAGGTCGAAGGCTGGGGAGTCGCTGAACAGTTCCTTAGTGATAAGGACTAGGAGTGCAATGGAGGAAAAGTTGAAGAGGTTGGAGCATATGAGTAGAGC
The DNA here is from genome assembly GCA_000812075.1 of Scedosporium aurantiacum. Classification (NCBI taxonomy): domain Eukaryota; kingdom Fungi; phylum Ascomycota; class Sordariomycetes; order Microascales; family Microascaceae; genus Scedosporium; species Scedosporium aurantiacum. The sequence goes on from JUDQ01000116.1 coordinate 68,080, forward strand.
GAGCACCCATGACGCGATGAGGTAGATGCGCGGTTGGATTCTGGCTCCTCCATAGCACAACAGATCAAGGAGGGTAGGGTTAGAGAATTCACCCCAGCGCCTAGCTCTCTCCTCGTGGCAGTCGAGAGTCTCCGACTTCTCGCTATTGCGAAGGTTATTTAGCTTGTACTCCCAAAACGGCTTCAACATTCCGTCGTCTCCGTACGGTTCTAGGATGCAGAACGTCCTCCATCGGCGAGCCACCTCGCGGGCTACATCTTCGGTGACATCGAAATACTCTTCGTGGGTCTTTCCACATAAGCATTTGAACTGGTGCTGTAAGTGAGCGAGTTCAGCCTGCACCAGCTTTTCCATTCGGGAATATAGGCGGATTGGCCGATCTTCGGGAAAGTACTTCTCGCGAACATCCGAGTGGCGGCATTCTCGGGATATCCTGCCGCTCCTCTTATCTGTGCCGTTCTTCGTAGATCCAATTTTAAGCAGTGAAATGGTTTTCCTTTTTCGTTCCGGGGGTGTTTGGATGAGGTCGCCGGCCGCGTTTGTTTCATAGACCTCATCGTCATCGTCATCATCGTCATCATCATCTTCGTTAGGAGCGTTAACCATTGCTTCGAAGATGTAGTTTTGGCCCAAAGTGCTGGATTTATCCGTTTTTGAGAGTGGGCGTTTTAAAACATCCCTGATCCTGTTGTCGATGTCGCCGGGCTTTTTGTACTGCCGTTGCGTTGTCGGGCTCAGGTTGGGAGATTGTGAAGGCGCCGACGGCGATACTGACGGCTCATTTGCACCTTGGGGACTTGGCTGTCTAGGCTTGTTTCGGTGTCGTGCACCATGGGATTTGTTTCTTCCCTCAGTGCTGCTTGTGCCTTTGCAAATTCGGGTGCACGGAGGAGTGACGATGATACATGTGGGGTCATCTCCGGATTCAGGACTCTGTCTGGATCGTCTTTTCCGTGAAGACACGAGTTGGGGCTTGTCATTGGGAGCTTGTAGTGAGAGGTACCCGGTACTGGTAGGGACCGTGGGGCTCGTCTCGGAGCTCGTTGGCTTCTCACTAGTAACTTCGGGTCCACTGTCGGCGGCTGCTGCTGGATCAGCAGAAGCTTGATCATTTTTCGACCGTCTCCGATTTCTCCGCTCGCAAGGGGAGGGTTCGCGCGAACGAACAAAGACCAGGTCGGGTTGTAAGCTGTATGGGGACTCTGTGGATCTCCCGAAACTTCGTCGCTCGCATCTCGGCCGAGCTGGGCCGGGACTATCGGACGAAACTGATGTGCCAGAAGATGCCTCCATGGTCATTGAGGATAATAGAATCTAGGTACGGATATTACTCGAAGGGGTGAGGCTGGGAGTCTTGGACGGACTCATCGCCCAAAATGCGAGGAGTCTAGGGGGATATATGCTGCCCTTTTGATGAGGGATGCGTGGGTCACTTGCGTGACCATCTCTGCCAGTCTGGTCGACATCTAGAACCAACATCACGAACCAACATGCATTCACCCACTCACCCGAGATGTGCATAAGTGTGGGACCCTTAACACCAGCCTCCCTCCCCTTCGGGAATGCACCTGGCTTTTTTGAGCGTTGTCGAACACTGACAGTGCCCCTCGCTTCACAGTACAGCCACAAAAGCTGGTCATGCATCCCATCTTGTAATCTACGATTCCAGAACAAAATCCCTCTCAAATGCACGTTTCATGCATCAAAAGAACCAACAATTAGAGGCGGTGTTAGTATGATCTGCACCTTGCTTGCGTCCGTCCCGCGAAATGGACATAAATAGCACACCACAGGAAAGAACTGTATGTTATGCATTTTTAGTTAGCGGTCTCCAAGCGACCCGACGTGGGATGAGATGGAAGTGTCGGCGTTCACAGTTTTCGTCAAGGATGAGATCATGAGAGCCAAGGGTGAACGGGGCTTCCCAGACAGGAAAAGTCTCACACCAGTTCATACAGTGAACACCCATTTGATGATTTTGTGTACTATAGCTTGGCAGCTGCAACTGGAGAGTCGAGTTGTCAAGTGTAGTGGCGAACCATCACTGATCGGTTTTTTCGTACCGATCCCGGTCACTAACATTGATCTCAGTTCTAGGACTTCCAGCCCTCCAGCGTTCCAGGTGCTGGCAGCGATTTGTACTTACGCTGTGTCCTGGACCACCCCTAGTCCGTAAAATGTGAGTTGACATAAGCACGGAGGATCTTTGCTTTGAATAATGTGAAATTGGTCTGAAATCGGGGAATACTTCGTAAGCTACGTCAAGCGGTATCAATTGACCTATCCTACGACTTTGACTGCCTTCAATCTCACAATTTTTTTCTCCTGGTTTTATCACTTGTGCCTGGACGCGCTACGGTGTAGAGACACATTGAAGACTCGGAAAGACACTCTTTTTGAGGATGAGCACATCGAACACTAACCGGGCCTGTGAATCCTGTCGGTCCTCGAAAGTCCGATGCCGGCCAGCCGCGGGCTCATTATCCACGTCAGGTATCTGTGAGAGATGCGAATCGGCCGGGAAGGAATGCATATACAGCGAGCCTCGGCGAACGAGACGGAAAAGAACGGACGTCAGGGTCGCCGCTCTGGAAAAACAGGTGGCTGCTCTTGGGGAGCTGCTCAAGCAATCTCACCCCTCAGAGGACGCTGGCGTTTCCCTTGGGCGAAGTCCGGCTTACCCGAATAGCCTCACGAGAAGCGATGTAACAAGATCGTCACCATATCAACTCATCGGAGACTGTCACTTGCCGCCGGACACAGTAGCAAAACCAACAGGTTACGATCCAGTTGAAGCTGGCCTCATGTCGATGGATGAAGCCAGTCGGCTTTTCCAGCGCTATGTGTCCTATTTGGTTCCCCAACGACCCCTTGTGGTGTTTCCATCAGAAATGACGGCTGAATCTCTACGGCGCAAAGACACTGTCTTATTTCTCGCTGTTATGGCTGCGTCTGCGTCAACCCTGCCTGGCAATCTCGGCGCCGTCTTGAGCGATCTCGTACGCAGAGCATACGGGGAGCACGTCATCATGCGAGGGGAGAAGTCCCTCGAACTCGTGCAGACGATGCTTATTACGGCAAATTGGTATTATCCCCCAGATACCTACGGGCAGCTGAACTTCTACCAGTTCATCCATATGGCTGCCACAATGGCCCGGGATATTGGCCTTGATAGCCCTACTCGTTCCTCAAATGGGAGCCCGAACTATTCCAAGAAGCTCGAGTGCGAGAGGACTCTCTTAGCCTGCTATATATGTTGTTCGAGGTACATTCCTGTTACTCGTGGAGCCGAGACATAAGTGCATCAACTAACGGGATCCAAGCCTCTCCTTTGCGCTTCACAGACCGCAAATGCTTCCATTTACACGATATATGGATGAGTGCCTTGAAGCACTGCGCACTTCCCGGGACCGAGCAGCTACCGACGAGATTCTTGCTTCCTGGGTTACACTCCAACGGATTGTAGATGTCTCGGCTCCTCCTGTGGGTTCAGAGAACCAAGACACTGAGATAGATTTCGCCAGCCCGGTGGCACAATTAAGCATTCGGAATTGCACAAAAAAGCTGCAGACTTGGAAGGAGAATCTTTCCCATGACCTAAAAACCGGTAAGTGTGTCCGCTTAATACCCCTGGTCACTTGTCCTACTAATATTCCGCCCCATGTTTGCATGTGTTTACTTCAGGGTCTCTCTTGATCCAGTATGACGCTCTTCTCTGTATCGTCAACGAGAGTAGCCTCTATGTGGAGTGCGACCCGGCCGATTTTAAGCCTCCATACTCCCTTAGGAAATTGATTAGTGCAACCACACACAATAACGTTCAGGACGGATTGACTCCCGCGCGCCTGTCGTCCATCGCGACATGCCTATCTTCTACGCACGATCTCTTTGAAACTTTTGTTTCCATGCCGGTGGAAGTGCTCCAGTGTAGTCCCGTCACGGTCTATGCCCGGCTTCTTTATGCTGTGGTGGTCCTCATTAAGATATCCATCTCTGCGACCACCGAGGGAGCCCAACTCCATGGAATTATAACTCAGGGAGAAGTTAATATGGACATTTACCTGGATAAAGTCGCGAAAAAGCTTGCAGAGACGTCGGATGAGGGTTGCAAAGTGGCTACAAAGTTCTTGTTGATTTTACGAGCGGTCTTGGGATGGCTGAGGGGTGATATCCGTGACGACGCCTCGCAGGAAATCGGCGGTCCTGTGGGACTAGAAGTCATCATGCCGTTGAAGTACCTCGATATACGAGATGATGGTCCCAAAGTTGTTTCCGGAACAAGTCAATCGGCCAATTTCCAGGACCCCATCAACTCTGGAGATGAAGTAGCTGGCGAGATCGGCCCCATCGCCCTGGCAGAATGGACTGAACATCCGAATCCACTACCCGTTGATTTCTCAGATCTGGATGCTTTAGTGGACGCCACTCTCCTTTATTCAGGAGAACATGGCAACACTTTCCCAACTTCGGAATATCTAGGGTTCCTGACTGAGTCCTTGGATCACTCCCTACAGCAATTATGAGATACCCTACTACGGAACGAAGATGCCACCCTGACTCTTCACCGTTGCCATTGCCGTATGCATATAGGACCTCCCTGTCTCCGCTCCCCGGGAGAAGGATTGGACTTCCGATTACACAGGTATTGGGGGTCGTTTACAGAAGCGATTTCAGCCAGTAAGACCCAGGCATCCCACTTCTAATGGCTCGGCTGCACCGCTGGCATCACTTACAGTTGAATACACTATCGCAAGCGCAATTCCGGTATTTGGTGACCTTACACCGATAATAATATTTGGCGCAAATCCGAGACGGAGGTGGAACTGATGTTCATCAAGAGATGGGCAGTTTTTCTACAATTTCTTGCATGAATACCGACTTGCTGGTGTTATACGAAAATGAAGAGAGGAAGAGACAAAAAGGAAGAGAAGAAGAGGCACAATCTATCCATATTAAACATGAAGGAAAAAAGATCGAATAGTATCAGGATCCGGGACCAAAAAACAAAGTCATTGCCCAAGGGAGGACTCGAACCTCCGTTTCCACGGCCACAACGTGGCGTACTGACCCCTATACGACTTGAGCTTATTGGTTATGTTTTTCTTGGTCCACATTGGCCTGGTGCACCTCTACATGCTCACATTAACCCTAACGAAAGACTTGCCATGGACTACCAGCTTGTGAAATTCCCTTGGTGATGTCCAACAAACCTTAATTCCGTCTTCTACTCCTCATAAAAAGACAGGATTATTTCGATATTCATCTCTAAACAGCCTAACTTTAAGTCTTGACCTCAATTGAGTCCTTGACGCTCTCGGCTCCCGAAAGAAGCCAAGCCGTAGTCTGGTCTAGTCACGTGTGCGCTCAATCCAGTCAGTTAACTTGCTAAATGGGGAAATTATTTAGTTCGGTCGGACTTCTTCTTTCGGTTGTGCTGCCCTTTTCCCTTTTCCTCGACTTGGCATCTTGCCGACGCTTGTTGCCCAGCCCTTTCTCCAATGAATAGCACCTATCATTGGAAACATGAAGTTCATTAATACGACTCTTGAACGGCCCTACCGGGTCCGCAAGCATGTGCAGCATGCTTGTAATATTTGCCGGAAACGGAAGGTTTGCGAACTCCGTCCTGACCCTAAGCGTCCTGACCCTAAGAAGACTGCGGGCTCTGGAGGTCTTCCCTGTCATGGATCATCTGTGGGAGCCCGGCACGGTGGACTTGGCCTAGACTCGGGGGATATGCTTTTCTTCTTCTTATTTGACTGCAGGAGCCTAGACACTGACTAGTGACTACCGGCCGAGTGTAGAAGCGATGTGAACACCTTAGCTCTCAAAACGCATCCTCATCGAGCGCTTCACGGTCGGGAGCAACTGATGTCGATGGCCCGGGCCGTCCGGCAAGCAGTACATCCGGAACCCCGGATTCTAGATTCATACGCGTCCGGCCCGCCGCCGCGCAACCAGGCGATCATGGGCTTCTTGGACAGCTTTCACCAACCCGACCACGGGTAATATCGTCCACAGAATCAAACCCGCACTCTGTAGATGCCCTTTCGAGCCCCAGAAATGACTCTCGCTTCGTTGGCAACTTGAATCCCGAGAGCACTTTCTTAGCCGATGGTCCCAGGACTAGTGAGGGCTATACGCAATCGGATCCTATTGGCGTTTGGGTTTCCCAGAGGGGGCCTAGTGAAGGTGGTCCTTCTCTCAGAACACCTGCCACTTCACAGCACTTACCTCCCCTCCAATCACTACTATTGGGCCATTCAATTGATAATTCCTCGCAGCTGGTTCCCGTGGGCTCCCAATACGAGGGTCTCAAGGCGATATACATGCGTGATATTCACAGGATGTTTCCCGCGATGGATTTGGCTATTCTAGAGAGACCGGAAAACACCGTTTTGCAGACTCTTTCCAAACAGGCAATATGTTTAGCTGCGGGGACTCATTCAGATGCGAAAGCATTCCTGACACTCACCAGTGAGCCGGCACATCCCATGGGTTATCCCGACTTTGCGAACCAAATATCATCTGCCATGCGGAGCATTCTGAACGCAGGTCTTATCACTGACAGAATTCAACTTATTCCGATCCTGCTTATTCTTTCCCTCTACACATACTCTTCCGAGGATCGTCACCTCTCCGCAGAACTGGCAGCACTAGCGGTGAGTCACGCACACACCGTGGGACTTCACCATCAGACCCCAGACACAAGAAACGAGAACTCCGCGTATTTGGCGACACTGTTCTGTTGCGTTTGGGCTGTCGATCGCCTCAACGCCGCTTTCAATGGAAGGCCTGTCATGATGCATGAACGAGACTTTGGCCGTGATTTGCAAGCATGTATTAGCCAGCAAGAAGCTTGCTTCCGCCTATTGTTGGAAAATATATCCCTTTTGGACCGAGCAATTCAATTATATCGACCACCTGCGATGGGCCTGCCAAATGAGCTTGTCCAGCAGCTTCCTACCTTTGAAAGCCTGGTTGAGAAGGCGGAGGCTGTTGCCATTGAGTCTCGTTTATTAGGTAGGATAACGTGTGCCCAAACCTCAGGCCGCAGCTGTGATCTAGTTTCGACTTTGTCTAACTCCGCTTAGCAACTCTCGAAGTCCTATATCACGCCATTGTGATTCTATCATGCAAAGCTCCGGCCTCAACACGACCTTCCTCCTCACCCTACATAAACGCCCATCAACGTCTTTCGAGCGTTAGCATCACCACAATAACAGAAGAAATGAGGGGCCTGCTCCCACGGTTTACATTCCTTCCGTACGCCGTCTCTCTATCTCTAGGGGTTGCTTATCGTGAGCTGCGATCGAGCCGAATCCCCATGTTACGAGCAAGATCCTATAGGCAACTTCAGGCGAATTGCCAGATTCTCCGGAGCTTTGGAGAAATGTTCCGTCCAGCCTTAGTGATAGTTGATCTTGTCGACAAACTGACCCGGGAGATTGATAAAGTTAGACCGGATTCTCCCGGTGGTGTTCAGGAACCGCAGGGTCCGAATGCCGCGAGTTCGACGCCGCGGCTTGGCACGCCCCGTCCAACGGAGGCTCAGTCTAGGTCGGTTGGCTCATCTGACCAAGGCGATACGTCTGCCTCGTATGAAGCGCTGATCCCACTTGATACTTCTTTCCCCGAGGGTCTTGCCCGCATTGATTTGTTTGAAAACCTTGACGCTGATTTTGATCTTGGGGCGATTGATGCGGTTCTTGGAGACACCACGTATCCTTATTTTCCTCATTCTTGAAACTCAGATATAGATTTATAGAGATAGCAAATGCCATTGAAACTAGATTTCCACATGATGACGAGGATCTGTAAGGCTTATTATTATGCACCTCCAATCTAGTCAATCTCTTAAGATTGGACAAATTGCTATTCAACCAACTGTCTTGGGCGTCAATTCAAACAACCTGTCTAATAAGTCTCCTTGTTGTCTTCCTTGCCTGTCTCATGGAGAAGCCGATAGACCTAAAACTTTGGCTCTTTATTATGAGGTTGCTTATTCTACCGAAAATCGAGAGGCGGTTGAGTCCCAGGCAATGTTCTATATATAATTTCTGACGATTCGCTCTCTCTCATCCAGCCATGACACTTCTCCCTCCATCTGCGGTAACACGATGCCGAACCCGAACTTTCATTATCCCAGTGCCCAAGTACACGGCCCGCCAACTTGTCCCCTGTCCAGTAGTAGCCACAACGGCGCCTGGAGCGAAGAGGAGTGCTTCTCCCGTCCTCAAGCTTACCACTGTTGGAAACAGCTCAGACGGTGAGATGGACCGATATCTATCCAAAACTGCCTTGCCATCTCCTGAGATCTGCTTCTGAGTCTGGCCGTCGGCCGCGTGGTCGAACGCGCCAGCAAGGTGCCCCCGGAGAGCATGATACCAATCGGGAGATGTGAACTTATGGACAATGGTGATGCTGCATAAATCCAAAAGACGGCGTGATATCGTTGGTTCTTGCGTCGAAATAATCACGCGTGCGCCAAGATGGCGCTGCAAGCGAATGGTAGACAGAAGCGTTTCCGTGAATTCGTCGCTTTCCAGACTATCGGTCATGTATTTGTGCGCTTCGTCCAGTGCCACAACCTTCCCTACAGCTGTTTCCTGTTCTAGAAACAGACCGAGGCAGATGTTGAAGAGAGCGCAAGCAATCTCGGCGGTTACGCAAGGGCACGATAAATCGACCACTGTTAGCTGTCCTCTCTGTATTGCCCAAGTCAGCAATGGCAAACACATCCTCACAGGTCGGACTTACAGCGGGCATCCACTCTGTGGCCTTCTCGGCTTCGGGCGATTTCCCTTTTTGGCCCCCCTTTTTTGCCCTTGGTTGAGCTAGAAAGCTCTCCAGCGCATCTAATCTCTGCTTGAGAGGGACACATTGTGCTTCGGTTAGCTTCTCTGCTTTTAGGGCCGACTTAAATGCCTCGTAGTCGAATCTTTTGCCGTCCCGTTGCTCCTGGAGCCTCATTTCCCGTATCACTTTTGTCACTACAGTAATATACAACGGCGCCCCGCCGTTCGAACCGGGGCGAACTGCCATCAGGTCCAGCATTCGCTTCGTGTTTAGGTCGGTTTCGGCGAAGTGAAGTGGTTGAATCACGACGTTCGATAAATGCCTGTATATTTTCTTTTAACAAATTAGCTCCTGGTCATTTCGAATCGATTTAAAAGTTAAGGACGTACTTTGATATTCATCAAGTTAGTTGGGGCGCAGAGAATTCGAACTCGAATGCCCTTATGCGATGACAGGTACGCCGCTTCACAGGGGTGCCCTCCCGAATCCGATATGGTCGTGTCGTAATGAAAGACTAAGCCGCATAACGGTCGAGGCAGCACGTTTGCGTCGGACTTGGCGAGGCAATTCTCCAGCAGGGTCGCCAAAGTGTGGCTTTTACCAGATCCCTGACTCCCGCAAATGAATACGCTCGAGGGAGCAGCGACATTGTAGAAAACTCGAGCGTCTCCGTTGGGGACTACGCTTTCTGAGATATCGCGAGCCAGTAATCCGTACTGAGGTAAAGTGCCCTGTTGGTTGGATTTCTTTTGTCCAGTTTCTTCGACGAAATGTCCAACACCTCCGGTAAAAATTGGCGATGTTGAGACGTTTTGCAGCTCTCCAGATTCAGATGGAAGACACAGCAACCTCATGTGTGCCTCCAGACACTGAGCTTGGAAGCCACACGAGGTTTTCTTGAGTTTTTTCGTCATTCTTCGATCTTTGGGTGTGAATGGAAGGCTATAAAAGAGGTTTGGATCGTGAGTTCTGCGCCGCGTAGAAGGCTTCGGACGATGCAGCAAACTTCGTTTGACAGAAGATCTAGATTTACTAAACCAACGGACCTCCGGGTGAAGGGTTTAGGGCTTTTAAGGGTTATTATGGGCTGCACTGAAGGGGTGGTGCGGTAAAAGGAGAACTTGAGTGGTTGTAACCATTTCTTCTCACCAGGATGAAAAAAAAGCACAAAAAGCATCTCAACAAGTATTTGTAAGACTCAGGCGCAAGTTAAATCATAGATACGAGCAAGCGAGCAGAGGCACGAACCGCCATATCGATAGGCTCCAGCACAGCAGATTATGGCTACCGAACCAGTGCTGAACTGGAATAAAACGGCCAAGGCTTGAGAAAGAGAATGGAGTCCTATAATTTTTTTTCTATTGCGCGTCCCCGTACCGACGCGAGACGAGACGATCCTCTCCTATCTTGTCTTCTGCTTCTATATGCCCTAGTGGCGTTTGATGCTACTTCAAACTTCAGCTTGTTATGGTTTGGAGAGTGATGTCATTCTTTCTTTGGTCCCCTTGGCAAATTTACTCTGGCAGGGCCACGTCAGGACGCACTCACTCGGCTCTGGAGCGTCTGTTCTCGCCTGACAGCTTTGTCGTTTTGTCCTTATGGTGGACACCACACAAAAATGTTGAGATGCCGCAGGCCAACCCAGCTGCCTTCCAATTTCCAAGCTCAATCAGACCGTACGCCGCTGTGCCGTCTCAACCCAAACGGAGTGCCAAAGTCGAGTTCGGGCTCATATGTTATCCTGTTTTTTCCATCACAGAGCTGTAATTTTAGTTTGTTGGGGAAACGAGCTGATTATATTAGGCGAGGTATTGGCAACCCACAGTAGTGTAGTACGGGGTTCTCTTCATGGACTCCTTTCGAGAAAGCGGCTTCCACCGATCTGAGGCTGTCTCTTTTACTTTCCTCCTCTTCCGTCACAACACTATCTCTCCAATTTGCCCTCGATCCGGGCTGTTAGTTCCAACGGTACCTGAATAGTCAGGTCAATTCGATCCTCGCAAGCGCCGAACCAAGGGCCCCATCGCCGCCGTATGAAGGTCTAGTGGCGCTGAACTTGGTTGAATCGACTCCAGCCTTTGGGAACCAGTTCTAGGGAGTCAATTCTATCATATTTCATCCGTACTAACAAGCTCCCTGAGGACCCTAGGGGGAAATCCCGTTGTCTTTGGCGTGTGATGTATACATTTGAATATGGGCCTGGCAGTGTGAGTTAGGTTCTTAGTTCCCCCAACTGGAACTTCTCTCAGTCTCCTGAACTTCATATGCCGAAGAGGTGGTGGAAGCCACAGGCAGAAGCGAGCCATAATGACGTGATGAGGAGTTAAGTTCAACAACAGTTGGCATTAGTAGTGTTTAAGTGGAGGTCATGAGCCTTTATCAAAGGGCCGAAGTTATAGGGAAAGGAAGGAGAATTGGCTTGCTTGATGTTCGACATCTCGGGTGAGAAGAGATGGCAGAGATTGTGGGAGAGAATTTCCTTTTAAGGAAGTGGATGGTATTTTGGTGGGAGAATTTCTTATTTAGGAAATTGTAACTTATCTGCTTGCCAGGCAAGTCGCCACTAAGTCTTTTCTGAAAGCAGCTGTCTGATAATCATGGTCCCAATTCTATATTGAATTGCTGAAATGGGAGTTTTCCTTTAGAGGAAAATCCGCAAGTCGATGCCTCTCTGATGTAGGACTCGTAGAGTATTAAAGAGGAGGCATGGAAGAAAATGAAGAACTGAGAATAATAGTAGGCCAAGGTCATGTCTTTGATTTTTGTTTCTTGATCAAGATCAAAATTTCGTAATACTTTTTGAAAACATGTCTAGAATCACAGCCAGGGCTCTATGCGGCGCTTCAGGCCTCTCTCTTCCCAAGCCTCATCACCGGGTAATGATAGACCCTCGGCCACAAGCATCCGGGAAGAAAGAAGGCGACATCTCATCGGTATTCGTATCCCTGTCTGGTGGAGCTCGGGAGCCTCTATCAGGGCGCTTCCGGGACTTGAAGTCCTCACTTGTCTCTGGAAAGGAAGACGAGGTCGTGGCGAGTTGGAACAGACTACTCAAACGATTGGCATCCGAAAACGACACCATCGCGGCTCAAAAATCCGCCGTTATTCCTTCCATTGAGTTTAACAATCTTGAAAGTGGGATTGAGAGTCTGAAACCCGAGATACAAAAGCGTGGCGCGGCAGTTATCCGTGGAGTTATCCCGGAGTCCGAGGCGCGAGCTTATAAGTTTGAGATTGAAGGATATGTGAAGAAGAATCCACATACCCGAGGTGAGAGGTCCCATTAGACGAGCAAAACCTGATCTGTGAAAACGTTTCCACTATTTACTGACTTGAACATCAGCATTCCCAGCTCATGATCCACAAGTTTATGAACTATACTGGTCCGAACCACAACTGAAGGCTCGCTCGCATCCGAACCTACTCACCACGCAACGGACGCTCATGCAAGCACTGTGGCATAGCTCTTCTCCAGATACACCCATCTCTTTGTCACAACCTCTCTCATATGCAGACCGCCTCCGTATCCGACAACCAGGCGACGCCACCTTTGCGCTCGGACCACACGTCGACGGGGGCAGCGTGGAGAGATGGGAACGGAACGGCTACGGAGTTGACGGCATATACGACCACATATTTGAGGGTCAGTGGGAGCGGTATGATCCTTGGGATGCCGCACCAAGAGTCGCAGTTGTCAGCGATTTGTACAATGGTGCTGGAGCTTGTTCTATGTTCCGCATGTTCCAGGGTTGGCTGAGCATGAGCGTATGCGGCCCGCAACAGGGAACATTGCTAGTCTATCCTGCCATCAAGATGGCCACGGCATACATGCTTCTTCGCCCGTTTTTCCGGCCCGTTGGGAAGGCAGAGGACCTTCGTTCCGATGAGTTCTTGGCTGCGGAGAATTGGGCATTCACTGGCGGGAAAGAAATGACCAGCGAGCTTCATGGCGCAACGCCCAGCCACGCACAAGAGCTTAATGACGCGCTTCACCCCCACTTGGAGCTTTCGAGGACTATGGTCCACATGTCTGAGGTGAGGCCCGGCGACTTCGTCATCTGGCATTGCGATGGTACGTTTCTTGAACCCGATATCTCTTCAGCACACTTTAGACACTAACAGAACTTGCAAGGCATCCACTCGGTGGACAAGGTACACTCGGGAAACTCAGATTCAAGTGTGCTGTATATTCCGGTATGCCCAACAACCGAGATAAATGCCAGGTACTTGGCACGCCAAAAGGAGGCCTTTGTCAAAGGAACCCCGGGTCCAGACTTTCCGGGTGGAAAAGGAGAGGCTGATCATGTAGGCCGGCCCGGACCGACCTTCATTCAAGGTAGGGCCGGAAGGCAGGCGATGGGGTTGGAGAAGCTTGAGGAAGGGCCAAATGCTCTTCCAGGGGCGAAGGAGGCAGTTGCGCGGGCAAATTCTATTTTAGGCTTTTAGGGTACCTCATACCTTCCACTCTGTCAATGAGGAATAGAGTGAACGGCGAACTTGCATATAGAGATGTCCTGTTAATTTGATTGTGGGTTTCCTCTTAACTCGTTTCCTTCATTTCCCTCTTAATCCAGCGCCTTAATCCAGCGGTGATGTAGTCCTGCTCGGATCACACGCCGCGACCTGTCGGTCGAGCTTGTGAAAGGGGTTCTAATACTGTGGTATGGGAGAATGAACCTATATATCTTGTCAAGAGGCCATGAGCAGCTCGTCGCCCAAGAGCAATTCGACACTTGAACCCAATAATAGTCGGGTCGATTCGGCATCTCGTCTGTCACGAAACAATCTCAGCGCATTGCCTAGTGTCTGTTCGTACGCCCTTCGCTCTATGATCTATCACTGGGATAAAACCGCGCCGCGAATAGTTGTGTCCGAGGAGTATCACCGAGGTAGTAGGAAGGATCTTTGTGTTTTTCGAATTTTACATGGTATCATGCGCTCCTGACTGTCGCCATCCGATTCTCTCTCAGTCTGATGTCTGATCTTACTCAGATAATCCGCCCTGGCGCAATGGCACTTTAGCCTGGAAGATATGAGAACAATGAGATCCTTCCTTCTCTGATACAGTGCCACAATCTTAGTCGAACATTGGAAGTTATGGATAGGATTGGGGATGTGATTATGGGAATTATTATTGGTTGCACTGCCGAGTGGCCGAGCGCTTTTGCTCAGCACTATTAGCTCCCTAGATCTCGCCAGAAGACTGGTTGGAGGAACGAAGGGTTGGCCGCGCAAATTAACAATGTATGGAGCAGGAGTCACATCTACACGTACCCTTGACCATAGTCTGGCGCGCATCTCGAGGACTAATCCTGGCTTCTTTGTGAAACAACGGGAATTCACTGCTATTTGTTATCATTTTTGCCGCATGAAGGCTCAAAGAAAGTTATTGCCAGACTGTTGGCTGCCTCTGAGCCTCTGAGGCTTCCCCTCCATGTTAACATCTGCCATACACACCGCTTCTTGCCGAATAGTTATGCCCGGATTGCATTTCCGTGATAAATGCGGTCACGACAGCGGCCCAATCATGTTCCTCTCTAAATTCTAAAATGAGAGCGGCTGATTTCTCTGGTCTCACCTGCAGGACTCAGCCCTTCATGGCAAATTGATACCCCTGCATGTCTCTTAGCCTATAAATCTAGCACAGAGTACCCACCCTTGGCATTCCAGATTTCCAAATCGAAAATATCCACATGCATGTCCCGTTTCCAACAGTCGAAATTCTAAGATGGCGCATCGGCTTGGCTATCTTCTTGTCCTTCTAGGGCTTTTCTTTCCTGAGGCCTGGGCTCAGGCACAGGTTACAACAGCGGTGAGTTTCGACGTTTCCCTGGTGATGCTGTACTGTCAGGGATTGTTCAGTTGAGTCGACTGACACGTAACTTAGAATATTTACATTCCGTTTGCTGCCGAAAATGGCGCTCTCCAGTCAGCTCTAAGAGCAAGCGTCGTGTCAACGGTAAGACCAGGCCGACAAGATGGTCGAAGATATCGTTTTTCGGGGGGAATAACGCTAACGCACTAGGATAGAAGGACAAGTCCACAATCTTCGCGGCTACATGTACGGCCGGGCCTTGTACAGCGATTCCTGGAGGCTCTGGCACTTTGACCTTCACTGCTGGTCCTGAAAGTAAGTATTAGCAAGTTTAAACCCCCGAAATCCTATGTATGCGATGCTAACCTGATTTAGCTTTCATCTATACCGCTGCACCTAATGCGCAAAGGTATGAGTCTATATCTCTCAAGGAACACTCACAGGTGCTAACAAACTCGAAGCTCTATCGACCTACGTTGCACGTTTAAAGACTGCCTAACAAAACCGGACATCGAATGCACTCGTACTGAAGTCTCGTCGGGTTCGACTACGACTACGACAACAAAATCAGAAAGTGCCAATCTCGCGACCCTGACGCTGAACCATGGGGTTCCATCCCCGACGCAAAGTAAGTGCGAGACTAAAAAGAAGTCGACTGGCAGTTCCAAAAAGAAATCAAAGAGCAAGAGCAAATCGGAGGGTGTAGCCGATCGCAGGCCAGACTTAGCCCTTCTATCGGTGATGGCGATTGCGGCAGTAGTTGGGGCGGTGGCTATAGTGCTGTAAATTGGGAGCCAAGATTGGGGCATTGTGCGAAGAGTTCAGAGAAGGTGAATTCGAATCTAACATGTAATATTCTACGTCAATTGCTCTTAGTACCCTCCTCAGAGCCTGTGCTATCCTTGTCAACTTGCTCAAGCCCTAGCCCATATTTCCCGCGTCTTCTAGAACCCCCAACTAAGTTACCTCAATCAGTAGAAGGAACATATAGATCTAGCACCTCTTTCCCCTAGTTTCATATGCTCTATAGACCCCTTAACGTTAATAACTTTGCCCTCCACATCCGGGGAATATTAAATCCTTGGATAGCTCCATGTACATCGTCCCCGCTTAGGTTCTCTTCCTTTTCTCCTGAGCTATCCTGTGCCGTTCTGCTTCTCCCTCAAGCCCAAACTTCACTTCTGTATGTGTTTCGTCCAACTTCGCGTTGCGTATAAAAAAGCACGCAATTAGACCCACCGCCGCGAAGCAAACTGCCTCGATCCATACATTGCGGATCGCGTGTAAGAAAGCCTGGCGGATAACGCTCTGTTGGTGGTCATCAAGCGATTCAATCAGAGGAATGTTGGCTTGAGCGTTGTCCCGCGAAAAGGATTTCGCGAGAGAGTCGCCGAGGTCGCTTTTCAACTGCTCTTGCTGGGACTGCATTCCATTTGCAAAGCCCACGGAGCCAATAACGACGGCAATGGCCGAGGCAACGTTGCGAATGAGGCTGAACGTGGCCGTTACGGTCCCGTTGTCCTGGATAGGCACATTGCTCTGTAAGGCGACCAAGGGTGGCTGAAAGTTGGCGCCGATCCCGATGCCCGCAACTATCTGGTAAAGAATAATCTTCGCCCAATTCTTCGAGCCCGGCAGGTCGTAGAACAGCCCGCATCCCAGTACAGATAGCACAAACCCAAATCTAATGCACCCCACATATCGACCAGTAATCTTGAGGAAAATGCCAACGGATGCCGAGGTAAATGAAAGGGCGAGGACGTAAGGAAGGAGGATGACGCCGGACATCAAGGGTGATTCCCCGAGAACAGATTGAAAGTAAAGCGGAAGAAAATATGCGACCAAGGTGAACGTAACACCGTGGAACAGGTCGACTAGGATAGCGGCCAGGTTGGAGATGTTCCTAAACAAATGCATCGGAATAATAGGGTTCCTGGCAAAGCTCCACTCCACTAGAATAAATAAGAGGAGGGTGATGCAGCCGCCGGTGATGAGACCGATGACTGTTGCTGAGCTCCATGGATAAGTGGCACTCCCAAATTGTAGGCCAAGGAGGAACATCACTAGACCGCCTGTCAAAACCAAACTGCCAAGCCAGTCGATGACTTTGATGCCTGCGATTATGGGGGTTTTTGGCGTCTGCAGTTTCAGCGTCAAAATGATGATGATGAAGGCCACTCCAGATATCGGGACTAATCCAAGTTGTTTGGCTTGTTAGCAGCCAGGCAAGGCGGGATGACTGGATGGAAAGGCTCACGGTTCACGTAAAAACACCATCTCCAAGATACATTTTTTGTGAAGGCGCCGCCAACAATCGGTCCGAGTGCTGAGGCGGTCGCCCAAACCATACCGATAATACCATAGTATTTCCCACGCTCCCTATATCGATACTACGGGTTAGATCCGTCACACCCTCGCGTAAAATGGCCCGGCGGTTTAGAGAAAGGGCTTACCTCGGAGAAAATAGATCGCCAACCACGATATTCGTGAGAGCCAACAGTCCTCCAGCTCCGGCACCCTGGACTGCTCTTCCGGCGATGAGCATAGCCGCACTAATGGACGCACCACACAACACGCTGCCAACGAAGAAAACAGCTACAGCCGCCAGCAAGACGATCTTACGGCCCCATATATCGCTCAGCTTTCCCCAAGTGGCCGTAACAGCCGAAGCGGATATCATGAAAGCAGCGCCAACCCAAATATACGCCGACGTGGACCGGAAATGCTCGGATATCGTTGGCAGCGCTGTAGTTATGATAGTGATGTCGAGAGCAGCAAGGAACACAGACAGCTGGGGACGTCGTTAGCGTTGCGAAAGCATGGCTGAAGGAGGGAAGGTCTTGCGTCTTACACAAAGAGCCAACATCAAGAGTCCGGTTTGGATTGCCGTGAACTCGGTGGCGGGCGCATCCTTCTGTGTTGCATTCTCAACGTCGGTAGATGGTTTATGCCCGACCACTTGGTCTTGCTCGCTCTGAGATGATGGTCCTGGCTCCATAGCGGCCAAGGGTATCAATTGGGATGTGTTCACGGGTCACGCATGTATCTTCCTTTCATTCAGCGTAGGATGACGGAAACAACAGTTCGACAAAATCGTCGGTATCACACCATGAGACTTCCAAAAAATAAACTCTCCCTGCCGCTCAGCTGGTTCTAAAGTACCAACCGGGGCTTGGATCGGACATCGGTGCTTAATGCCCTCCGGAGTAGAGTGGGAGGGTTGGACGGATGTCGGCGTTTAGTAACCGCCGAGCACCGGTCTAGACTCTGGTAACACACCAACACGGGCCTGTCGTTCCGATCGTCGATCGGAAGAGAGGACTATCCAGGTACATAAGATATAAGATAATTTAGAATTGTCAGTATTTGGAGGGCGGGAAAACAACTGGTTCACAATTGAGAATGTAAATGGAGCAGAAATTGCAAATGATGCATCGATCAGTTTCACAGTTGTCGTGGTATTATGTATGGTGTTCTCAAATGTACCCGGTATGATTTTTCCTAGTTGCAGAGCAAAAATGACAGGTAGAGCGACGTACAGGGTCGATATATATTCGACATTCACGTTTCCGCAGCGTATATCACCTCACCGACAAGTCACAAGACTAACAGGCTTAACTTCAAGATACCTGTGGGCCAATTGGGGATAAGATTTGATCTCCTTTACCAGCTACGGGCAAGCGTGAGCCGCTGATGCAAGAATGGCCATTTTTGTTGCCACCGCTGATCGTGGACCCAACATTCGGGCCAGTCATTGACTAGTTCTACAGACACTTTGACAGAAGGTGATGCCAAACCGAGCCGGATAACCGTGGGGACCCGCCGCCGGGATTCTCCGCGGCCAGGAAGAGTAACAATTCCACCCTTGTCGTCCCCATTCATACACACCCTCATGCAACAAGGCAATGTTAGAAAATGGTGTTCTCGGTTCTCAGAGGAAATGGCAGATGCGGGGAAGGCACTGACGATGGTAAGATCATGCCAATTAATCTGTATACCACTACATTTTCGAAAGCCATGCCCATTTCCGCCTCGTGGTCTTCTTAATCTAGATTACTTCGCAGTCCATCCATATTCCCCGCGCCACATGGCAATCCGTCTCCGAGAAATCTACCCTCGAAAATTGGTGGCCGGGGAATCCAGGGACATCATGAACTCGCTTCGTAGGCCACTTGATGTTCCTCAAGATAGGAAGCACACCGTTCTCACCCGATTTCCTCTCAGCAGCAGATTCTTTTTTGCTCTTTTCTCTCCCCTTTTCCTTTTCTTTCTTTTTTCTTTTTCTTCATTTTCGTTGTTGCCAACTTCAGAAAGCGTCATTCCATAGTGTCTCGTCGTGGTTTACAAACTCGGACTAGTTGTTGTGCTCCCAGCACTTCAGCTCCTCACATTTGAGACACTGACACCATGGCGCAGTGTTTGAGGTGAATCATGAGACATGCCTTGTGTCCCCATGGCGCCACTTGCTATACCAACGTTGTATGTCGACGTTAAATCTAAAGACGACCAAATTCAGAACTTGCGATTGCGGAATTACTAGCTATGAAAGTAACGCCCACTAGCTTTTTCAGTAGCAGGTCTCCCTCATCCGTCCCGGTACCTTCTGTTTTTCCTCCTTCCATGGCCAGTCTCACACATCCTCGAGGGTTATCTAGAGCCAGTTTCACGTCTAGCCTCCCTGCTCTTCGCGATTCGATATTGCGACAAATATTCCTCAACTGAGAAGTAGGCCACTGGGGCTAGTGAAGAAGCGGATACAAGGGATACGCTGAATTAGAAAGATGGGACTGCAGCCAAATTCTGCGTCTGGAGTGTATAATGTCCAACAGGTTGCTGGAGTTCCAACTTACTGCTACTCCAGGCAGCGTCCGTGGGACAGGAAAATATTAAACGGCGGATGAGTGCTATTCTACAATTCCGTAGTGAATTCTGCGAGTTCATGGTCTCGCTATAAGGACTGAACTTTCGCGCGAGAACGAAGTTCAAATATTAGCACATTCACCCCAATCCTGGAGAAGTGGGTGTGCAACCAACGTCATGTAGATTTCAATGTTGCCGCATGATGCATCACACGTGCTATTGCATCGACTTTTAGTTATGAATAGTGGTGTTGAGGTATAATAACACGAAACACATCCTTGAATTGTTCAACTTATACAGCCGGATCAATATTGCAAACCCCAATTACCATGGGTGTCCCTTATTCGAAGCAAATCAACGCGGCGTTCGACGAGGTAACTCCCCTCGTCGCCGCAGGTTTTCAGGTCCTGCGAACATCGAGGAATATCTCCGTTCTCCTCGCATTTATTCAAATTCTCAACACATTATTTCTCGGCCTAGCCGTTCTTGTTCTCGTCGCAATATTAATTACCGTTAATCCCGATCTCGAGCTAGAACGTCGCATCTTCGTGACGCCTACGGTGAAGTGGGTTGCCAGTTGGCTTATTGACGGCGGTTGGCTCCGCGTTGGGATACGGACAATGCTAGTGGGAGCGGCGTTGGGGGCATTGTCTGGGTGGTATCTTGTACCGGACAGTCCCCCGCTTCAGGACCCGGTGGGCGAGGGGGCCGACGACAAGGCGGGAGTCGACGGAGAGACGGAGTAGAGAGGGTTGTATTGGATAGTATTCGCGTTACAGAGGGAAGAGTATGTCAGTTGTATGTTTGTCAAGGAACGGCGGATGGAAGTTGAGCCACTTCCATTTCTTGACTGGGGTATTGTCGAGTCTGTGATTACATGGATTTATTGTTAGATCAGTTCATTTGCTCTTGTCGACTGAGGTTATGTTGCCAATTATTCACGTTTGTCAACAGCCTAGAAGGCACAGTTCCCATCTATAATGCCAGATCTCATACGTACAGCAAGCGAAGCAAACTAAACTCAGCTTCTAGTTTCTTCAGCGCTATCAAAGAGTAGGTCGACGGTCGATGAGCAGCGGAATCTCGGTTGCTAGATAGCAGCGGCAACTTCAGTTGGAAAGCAACATTGTCGATCAGAACTAGGCTGGGGATGATTCTACCATACCCAAATACAGCATCCTATATTCTCAGGGATACATAAAGCAGCCACAATCAGGTCGAGATAATATTCAGACTGACTCTTCTAAGTTTAATATAGGCGAGCATCACGAGCATCACGCCACTCTGCTTTTGTCTCCACTTGATATTCATGACAGGATTTTGGTACTATTAACAAATCTCATTCCTCGACTTGAACACCTGGCCCGTTAAGGTATAACCTTAATTTTTAGTGTTGCGGAGTCTCCCGTACAGCGTTTCAGATCAAGAGAAAGAGAAAAGCATGAATCAAATAATAATTACTATTTGAACAGGAAAGAGAGACATTCGCTTGCCGTCACTTTAGTTTCCACCCCATCAGTAGCTCTCAAGGAACCAAAAAATTCTCGTATTTCATGCCAGTCCTCGTGATCTTCGTAAGCTTTGCTCCCAGGCCCCTTCTTAAACCCGTCGTCCCATTCTTCAGGCACATGGCCGTTCATTCTTCCGGTTTCTGTCCATAGACAACACAACTGCCAAATTATAAGTTAGGGAAGAAGGAGGGCAGGATGAAACTCAGGCATCTTACATTGGCCAATATGCATGAATACTGAGGTTTCTCAGATCGCGACGGACAAGCGCAAGAGTGACATCGAGTTCTTCCTTGGTCCAACCGAGAACTCTAGTATACAAGGCGGCACTAAGGCCCTCGAGGCCCATATCAATATTTTCAAGGGTCCACGCGCCTGGAATTCTTTAGTCCAAGTAAACTAGATCAAGATTGATACACAGATGGAAAGTGCGGTATATGGTAGAGTAAAAGCCAAACCAAAAAAAAAAAAAAAAAAAAAAAAAAAAAAAAAAAAAAAAAAAAAAAA
>JUDQ01000117.1:0-64204 GCA_000812075.1 Scedosporium aurantiacum
CTGTTCTCCCAACGGCAGAAGCGCCAGGCATCTCTTTCTGAATCTACAGAACAAGACATCCCCACCATATACCTCGGCCGTAATCGTCGCAATCCGTAACTCTACCTTCCCATAGAACTTCTCGCACTCCTCCGTGACCTTGTCCACAAGCTCCTTGCCACCGCCAACCCCCGGTTCGTCCGCTTCGCCAAAGTGTTTCTCGACGCGCTTCCTCAGAGCCTCAATGCCCTTCCGCACTTCCTTTGCGTCGTACACGCTGAGAACCTTGTTGAAGACGCTCTTGGAGTTGGACGGCTGCAGGGCAATCTTGTCGGGCGCCTTGAGAGCCTGGAGCTGCGCTTCGACGTTTTCGAGGTAATCGAGGAGCTTGCCGAGGGGTCGACGCATGATGGACGATAGGTACTGGTCCAAGTGCTTATTGTACTCTTGCAGCGCCTCGTGCTTCCTATCCGCGAGAACGTCTATGTCGTGGTCGCCCATCTCCTCGATGAAGTAGCTCAAGTTCTCGATCAAGAGAATATGGTAGTTGAGAGCTTCCTTATCTTCGGGGTCATTCGTGTTGGCGGATACACCAACACCCTTGCTTTCCCTCGCGATGACTTTGAGCGCGTCGAACATGGCCTTCAAGACCCGGCTGTATTCGTCATTGACCATGTGTCGGACGTCGATAGCGCCAGACTGGAATGCGGCCATGATATTCTCAACTGCGACGGCAAAGTGAGGGAAGACCCTGAAGAAGTGGATGACACCTCGTCGCTTCTTGACCATCTTGACCTTTGTCTCTTCGATGGCACGAACTTGCTCGTCGACAAACTTCCTGAATCGTGCCTCGAGGGCGGATCGGATCTTCTGGAGAAGCGCGTTAAGGAATTCCTGGTTCGAACCACTCAGGGACTCCGCCTTGATCTCCAAGGATGCCAATACGCCGATTGCATGACTGCAGAGATAGGTTAGCGGCCGCACTACTCTCAAGGTCGGAGAAAATATAAGATGATTATTTGCAACTTACAGTGGATTGTTGAAAACGACCCAATCAACGAGCTTCTGCAAGTCTCCCTCAAGGAACGAAAACATTCCCTCCATAGTCTTCGTCACTCTACGTGCCATTTCGCGGTCCGGCTCCATTCGGCGGAACCCTAGCCATTCATGGTCGGGAGCCTTGCGGTCTGGTACAGGAGGGTTCGCCGCGAGATAATCTTCAAAGCTGGTCTGCTCCAGCGTCGTGGCGTGGAAGAAGTCGATGACGAAATTGTGCTCCATCTCGACCAAGGGAATAAGATCATCCAGGACGTTTCGGAACACTTCATACGACTGGCTCTTGTTATCAGTGCCCTTGTTGTCAGCTACGATCTTGTTGACTGCGTCAGACCTGAAGCGGCCGGCCAGAGTTTGGCTACGCTTCACCGTCAGCTTTCGTGCCGCCGTAGCGAGCCCCTCGTGCTGCTTCTCCGGTTGGTGGGTGAACAGCAGTTCGGCCTCCTCGCCGGTTGCCTTCTTGGCATAGCCCTTCCAGGATTCGATTATGCCACCAAAGAAGGGCCTGAATAGCGGGCTTCCTTGCTCGTGATATTTTTGCAGTAAGGTTTCCCAGCTATCGAGATGAATGTCTCGGGCATATAACGTGAGGCTGCAGTACTTCCAAAGGTATCGTCGGTGAGTCTGGTAGATTTCCTTATCGGACTTGCGGGCGAGTGCCCGTTCCAGCATATTCCTCGTGCTTGCAAAGGCAGTGTCGAATTCAGTTTCCATCTGCCGCACGAATCGGTTAATGAATACGTTGCTCTCTTGTAAGCAGACCTCTTTCTTCTCTTGAACGATGCGCATCCTTCCGTAGCTGCTCGTCAGGCCGCTTGTAGGATCGGCGTCGAGCCCCAGGGCGGCCGCTAGTTCGAGATCATCCGCCAGAGCGCCGAGGTCAGAGCCCATGCCTCCGGACTTATCCTTGCCGTCATACCCACAGAGGGATGGGTCGATCTTCCTCATTGTCTTGTAGAGTCGAAGGAGGCTCTCTTCGATATCCGCGAGGCCATTGACCTTCTCAAGTGGCGCCCGTCGCAGAGGCTCTAAATTCCAGTCCCTGTCAAGGGCACATGTGTCTGTGAGCATTCGGAGTTCGTTCTGGAGGGCTTTCTGGTTCGCAACTTGAACCTGAATACCCTCAGCTTGCGCCTCCAAGTAATCGATATCTCCGGTAATAGTCTAGTAGATGGTTAGCCATTGACTTCTCCTCCGGGAGACGTCGCTCTAAGAAAGAGGGGGAAAAAACTTACGCCGAGACCAGCACTATACAGCGTCAAAAGGTCGTCAAGCTGCTCACACTCAGCAATAACCTGGTCTATTCCCTCCTTAATCGCATCGATGCGCTCATCCTCGTCCTTAAATCGGGAAAGCCAGCCACCGGCCTGAGCCTTATCCAGCTCACGGTCGAGATCACTCTTCATCCGGTCCCATGTGCAAGAGCGTATCTGATCTCCGGGCACGAAGCCAGTTACATCCATCCATTCTCTAAGCTGTACGCTCTTGGGGTTCTCCAAAAGCCCCGGGATCTGGGTCGGGTTGACACCAAGTGTGGCGAGGTATTTGGCATCGTTTCCAGCGAGAATAGCGCGCCGTTCCTCCTCTTGTGGTGGCTGCTGGTCCGCTTTCGGCAGTGTCTTCTCTTCGATGCTCTGCCGATTGTCCTTGACGGATGACTGGACACTATTGGGACGACTGGACTGGGGGACCGTAACTTTGACTTCCGGCACACTTGGTGTTCTCCTCTCATCGGGCTTGGGAGGTTCAGGTACTGGCGGTAGAGGCTCGGGAGGGGGCGCGGGGCGGGGTGGCGCGGGAACAACGCTGGTAATCCCATCAGGGCCATCATCATTTTTATTCTGGGCCATCCGAAGCCGTTCGCCCGCACCACCAGGGCGGGGCTTGAAGGCACCGGCGACGGCAGCAGCTTTCCATAAAGAGCCGGCAATATCCCCTTTCGATCGCTTGGCCTTGATCATGGGGCCGAGACCCGGTCGGGATTCTTCTGTCTCTCCCGGAGATGTAGGCTCCGCATTAGTCCTCCTTGGTTTGATCATAGGGCCAAGTCCAGGACGAGCCTCGCTCGGCTCTTCCGGTGGAGGCGGAGGCGGAGGCGGGGTTGGAGTTGATTCGGAGTTAGCCCTTCTTGACTTGATCATGGGGTTCAGTCCAAGCCGTGTTTCTTCTGGTTCGATGGGAGCAGGGGACTCTGAGCGCACTGGCGGTTCTATGTTTTGAGATGTCCGCATGAATGAAGATTGAGACGGACTCTTGAGACTGCCTGTGGTATCTTCTCTGCGAGGAGGGTCTTTCAGGCTAGAAAAGGACCGTTCCCTGAGGGAGCTACTATCTGACCTCTGGGACATGGAATTATTCCTTGGCGACACACGGTCCATACTGCGCGGCGGTGGGACCACCGGGTCTCTCTTCATGCCAGGGCTCATTAGAGGGGCGGGGACTAGGTCTCGATCGGCGAACTGTTGCGGGCGCCCTAGGTCAATTGGTGGCCGTCTCCTCTCCGGAGGCGGCCTCTCTGTAGGAAGAAGAGCTGGTTCTGGGGACGGGTCACCAAAACGGCCATAGGCACCAGGGCCGGTCATCCCTCCCCGAGATCGTGGAGGGCGAGGAGATGCCTCATCGCCACGAGGTGGAGGTGCATTGAAAGAGCCGTTGCTGTTGTTGATCACAAGTGAATCCTGGCTCCGATCGTTTCCAGCCAGCCGTCGCAACGCCGCTTGGTTTTGAGACCGTGAGGAATCGAAGCTACCAGCTGGTGAACTCGTTCCAGTAGGGGGGAATGCGCCCCGACTCATAGTTGGAGAAGGCTGAGGGGGCATAACCGGCGTCCTGGGCCCGCCCGAGGCGCTTCGTTGAGCAGCATTTTCGCTAGGCGGCATTCGAACTGGGGGCGGTCGTCGTCCGAGCACTTGGTCGAGTTCGCGAGGATCGAAGCCGGAAAGTTCGGGGGTCTTGCCATTGGTGTATTTGCCGTAGATCTTGACGAGGCTGGCGATGAAGAATTTCTTCTCCTTGTCGGTTTGGGCATTCCAGAAATATGGTTTCTGGATGGTTACGAGAAAACCCGTATCGCCAGCCCATTGCCTCAGGTTCGCGTCCACCGTCGGGCCCGTGTAGGATTGAATATGACTTAGGTCGTCGAGGTTCCACGTCTTGCCGATGGAAAAGGTGCCGTTCGAGTTTTCTTTGGACTTGTGCATGCGCACTCGTCCGGATTTTCGGACGGCGACGATGATGATTCGCGGCTTCTCGACCTCGGGGGTTCGTGAGTAAGGGGGAGGTGGGTTCGAGGGATGGGTGGAATATTCGGTGATGCGAATATGGGTAATATAAGTTTCTTGTACTGCAAAAAGAGAATATTAGCCCCAAGTTAGTTTGGTATCTTCGCGATGATAGGTCTTTCTATTTCAACGCCCTCGAGGAATGGGATGCCGGAGAATGGTGACGAACATGAACCATCGGGGTCAGTCTTGTTGAAGCACGACTCTATTATCCTCCGTTTCTCATCTTCGAACAGCTCTGCCCTGGATTTGGCAGCCAGGGCAGCGCCATTTCCGTTGCGATCCATTTTCTCAGGGAAAGGCTCAGGACTGGCTGCGACAGGAGATGTTTGGAGGTCTGGTGCCGAGCATCTTTGCTCCCTGTCGGGATTGGGTTACAGCGATTCGGTATTAGTAGGAGGGTATTTATTAAGTCAATGGAGCTTATCGCAAGCTGGTGAGGGTTGCGTCTCTGGTGCGATCGAGAGGGACGCCGATGACCTGGGGTCTGATGCTTCAGGGGAAATATCGTCATGCAGCTCACTGAGCCCAAGCCTTGAACGTGGAGGTTGGCGAGGCGGACAGGTAGCACTGTCTCAGAAGGTTTGGAGTTTCAATGAAGTGGTATATGTACATATGTTTTCTATTTATATAAGCTTAAGTTCACAAGTATCAAATACCTCTGTGGCTTTTCCCTCATGCTTCAGAACGCTTGGCCATTTCTTGTCTAGTGAGATTATCTGTGGGGATTGTGGATGGCTGCTGACTAAGTTTGTCAATTTCAAGTCGCTCCACTTCTGAAGTATCCCCAGGTGTTGACGCTCACAAGCAGAAACCAAAAAGAGGGACTATGTGTGGGAATGCCGTCACAGTGGCTCGCCAGGCCAGGCCATCCGATGATTCGTATGTGCGTTAAGCGAGACGAAAAGATACACTTTTGAATTGAGTCCCGAGGACAACACTTGAAGCGTATGCTCCACAGGTAGGTAACCCTCCTGCTCCGCCATGCAAATACCAAGAAGTCAAAGAGTCAACCGGCGAGGCTAATTTGCGCCCAATTATCATTTGATCGCATTGTCCTCCACTGGGGTGAGCCTATGTGCAGCTGGAGCCACCTCTCGTGAGGAGGAAACAGCACAGTCTTGCCTGCAGGCGATTCCAATATTGCGCAACCAACCATATTATTCGTCTCGTCCTTCGTAAGAATGCTGACGCCAGACCAAACCAATTGTCAAGACTTGCCGAAACCTCATCTGATCTACTTTCCCGTGCCAATAAAAGCACGTACGAAGTATAGAGCAGATTGGGCGAGAAATCCCCATGTGGGAGGGTAGGACTGAGCCAAAATGCGCAAAAAGAGCAACATCATTGATGCCACTCTCTGACATTTAGGGCCAATTAGGACATCAATCCCATCCGTAATTTAGTGCCCATCAGACCGGTGTTGTATTCGGGACCCACTAAATCCGGACCCGGCAACAACGACAACGCAACGACGATCCGGACAAGGAGCGGGTCCTCCCTCAGCTTCAGAAATGTGGAATAATAATTTAACAACGGAGCGAACCGAACCGTTATAGTATTTCGAAGGATACCTAATTGGATTATGAGCTTCTGTTTTCCTCTACAGATTCTTTTTTCTTCTTCTTCTTTCCTTTGCTTTATCTTCAAATCGCTAGCCGGATGCATCCCAAACGTATGCAATACGATGTCACTCGCACCGGCCGGCAGCCTGGCCCCCCAAAAACGCCACGTAGTTTAGGAATTCTGGATCGAATTGCATCATTACCTAGGCCAGACGGGGGAACTAAGCCCTGCGATGTGACCTCAGAATGTGCGCGATCCTCGAGAATTGCCCGGGTGGGTTGGAGCGTGACGCGGGTGTCCTCTTGAAGTATATCCTTGCGAGTGAGCCATTGCAGCCAGCCTGTGTGATTAAGTACGAATCAGTTGATGTGCTATTCCTTCCTCAAGTCCTCGTAAGCCTCTGCCCGCATTTGCACTCCCGAGCCTGGCCTTCGTCTCCCCTCGTGACAAAGCCAGCAGCGGCCAGTCTCATTCCAGAGATCCGCCGAGCGCGTCCGATCGAAGAGAGAATAGTTGGGAACCACCAAGTTCTAGAGTGGTGGCTTGGCCCTGATCGGCCCAGTCTATCATTTCCCGTGTGCGCTAGCTTGAGGGCTGGGGAGGGGCGAAGGGAATGGTCCAGTTTGCAAACTGTCCAGTAGTATCATTGATTTAATAGGTTAAAAAGAATAAAAAAAAAGAGCGTTCCTCTCTAGTCCAAAGAGCAAATGCCGGGATTAAAGGAAACTCTGAAAATCAGACTTCCATAAAATTACAAATTCCGCGCCTAGGCAGGAGGGGTCGGCGGGAACGGCCTAGTGCTCCAGAAGATCAATAACGATGGTTGGCGGATATGGTGATGGAGGGGGGGAAGAGTGTTCGGAAGGCGGACCAAGGCGCGCTAGGGATGTTGGTTCTCATTTGAGAACAAGCAGGACACTTGGAGAGATTTCACCGATTCATCCACCCATCCACCCATTCTCGCTTATCCAGCATGTCCAGTGTGATGAACTAGATCTCCATCCGCTCTCCTCTAAATACTAGTGGGCCACCATGCCCAATCTCCGACAATCGTTGCGCAGCCTTGGTGAATGCGATTTACTATATTTCAGATATAAATGGTCACGCTCTTCCATCTATCCTAGGCTTGAGTCTCCTCCCCCTAGTTACTCTTGAGCTTGACACGACTCATGGCTGTACCATCTCTTCGTCAAGAAATTACCAACATCATCGGGCCCCGAGAGGGGGATATTTGGACATATTATCACTCCGATGAGTTGATCCGCATTCTCGAATCTAATATCTGGGAAGTCCAGATCGGCGTCGCCAGAATCCCAGCATGGGCAACATTCCGCCTCACTCATGACGCATCCATTATATGTCAGTCTATCCTCCGAAACGCCGGCATACACTGGGATCGCGTTGCGCCACCGGGTTTACTGCAGAACCATTTCGAAAACGACATAAACCGGCATTTGTGTGGTGTTGCCCCTAGGGTTGACCTTGGGAGCCAGGCGATGGGGATGCCATTCGATCGATATTCCTTTGCAGTGTCCTACGATACTAGGATTCTAGATGGAAGCCATCTCCGAATCGGCCGGAGAACGCTCCTTAAAAATTTGCGCTCTTGGCCTGGTTTTCTCGGCGATCAGATTCAAGACATTCTTGACATGGAATGACTTCTACTATGAGTAGGGAGTAAGTACGGTGTACCAGATCAGAAGATGCGAGAGGAACGTATTGAGGAGTTTGTGATACTAACAACAGTGAACAACCAGTGAGCGTTCACGAGTTACCGTCCGCAAATGGCGAAGTAACTCTAAGCACCATTTCTATAGAATAATACATTTACCAGCCTGGCGAGAGGAGACGCAGACGGGACAGCCCATAATACACTATCCGTCGGTATCACTCGGGTAGTGACATTGGCTTGACGATTGGGCCATGTGTTTCACAGCGATCATGGCTTCGACTGTGTCGGCCTGGATCAGAAGCCTGGATAGGCTGGGAAGGCCGGGATGGAAATCATAATGAAATTACGCAGCGGAACCACAGTATTTTGTAAATAGCATACGCCTAGGAATGAAACGGAATTTGTTGATCTGATTTAATTGATGTCTGATTGCGAAGTACGTAGCAAGTGAATGGCTCCAGCATGGGCTCTTGTCAACTTCACCCGCCGGCCTCGATTGGTTTTCGAGGAGCTGAGCATCCTCGAACCGGGGGGCTGGCATCCTCAAAGACAAAGATCAATTATTGATCTGGTTTTTGCAAACCTCAACTTGAAAAATTACATATTTATGAGAAGGAAAAAGAAAATAGGGAAAATAAAAATAGAAGAAGAGAAAGGTATGCAGGAACCACCAAACCTGACCAGAACGCCGGGTCGTTGGGTTTCGGCCCAGGGCCAGAAAGGCACTGGTGATTAATCTATGGGATCTACTGATGTATGAACACATTGGCTTCACTAGTCAGGGGCTCACTCTAATAAAGATAGAGATAATTTAGATTTCGAGTAGAACGACGTTGAAGCCTGGATAAAATGGCCCTATCTGCAATTACTATAAATCAACGTTAAACAAATCATTCTTGGGATCAAGGACCATCGCAAAAGTCGTGAGAAGTTGTGCTCCTGGGGGACGGAGGGAGGGAAAAGGAAAAAAAAAAAAAAGACAAGGTCGAGTAGCACTAATCCAGCTCAGACGGGCAGTAAATTGTTTCTCCAGTCTTCTCGTCTATATGCTTCCATTTCTCGACATCTGGATCCCATTTCCAATAGTCATGAGCTACCCGATTCGCGTGAAAGTCGACGTAAGAGGGCACCTCTTCCCAAGGAATCGGCGGCGTATCCGCGTTGACATCGGCCCAGTCGTAATCGAAAAGAACCAGGCGTTTCGGCTTGCCAGGCTCACGACTTTCCCATTCCTTGCTGTCAGACCACGTCGTCATGGAATGGATGCTTGCGCCATCATCCATTGGGTAGTCCCCACCGTCGGTCTCCCACGATGGTCCATCGAGCATGCCCTTTTCGATGCTGGAAGATTCATCGGTTGCCGGCGGGGTCGGTTGGATGTAATGGGGTTTCTTTCCGTCAAAAGAGAAATGTCCTTCGGGAGTTCCGGTTCCGTAACCTTCAGAGTAATTCAAGTTGTCGGACACTGGCTGCCACGGGGTCCGTTGCTCGTTGCAGTGGGCTTCGCTGCGTGATGACTTTGATGCTCCAGGAGAGGGAACAAACCCAATCACTTGGTGTTGCTGGCCGGCGTAAAGCTGGTTTGGGTAGTGTCGTCTGGAGGCTTCATTCGTGGGCCGATTATGGGCATAGTAGTCGTCGAAACCGTGAGGGCCTAGCTCCATCTAAGATTCGAAGGATTTTAATTCAACTTTGATGGGGAATATCACCCATTCATTTGCCGATGAAGTTTAGTCTTTTCATCTAGCAGTAGAGACAAGCAGGACAAGGGAGAAAAGTGCTTGGGATGGAAAGATGGCCGACCGGACAGTAACAGAATCACCTCAGGAAAGGACGCCTTTACACTCTACTATATATTTTCCTGACATTCTCGCCGGTGTTAGATTTTCTCTCTCTCTCTCTCTCTTTTCTTTTTTTCTTTTCAAGGCGAGGCCCATTCTTTGAGGCGACATTTCTCTGTCTTTCGAAGCGGATTCATTGGCTGGAACTGTGCTTCAAAAATTCCAAATGGCATCGAGCAATCATGCGCCCACCCTCACCTTGGAAAAAACATGGGGCGGCAGATGCTCATCTCAGTGGGACAGGCAGAGAGAGCCGAGGCGACCAAGAAGAGCACACAAGGGAAAGAGAAAACCCGGTCTTCCCCGTCGACGTGACTACTCTGTATTCGCCCAACTCCTCTGCGAGCGATAAGACACGTTCTGAATCGAGAATAACTCCATCCTCCCAAAGCCGGTGACTCGGACGGCTCAGGCTCGGCCAGCGAACCGTAGATTTCGGGACGAATGTAAACTGGAATTTCTCTCACCGCCGACCCACACTCAGACACAGCCCCGGTCTTCAAAAGCAGACGTCAAAGATGGTGTGGTCGGGCACAACAACTGCGGGCGGGGAAATGCCATGTACGAAGTAGGTGGGCTCAGAACGTCCACGATTGGCAGCATGCAGGCCCTTTTCTGGATGCTGGATGGATGGTAGACCAGCCAGGCTGTGGGATTTGGAAATACCAATTCTTGCTTCTTGCAGAACAGGCGTTCGAGGCGAACCAGAGCTCGTCTCCAGCATTGGCTAGTCGAATGGGAATGGGAAAACATGCCCCCTTCACTCTCTTCACTTCCATACGTATTTCCTGCTCGCCAATGACCAGAGACCACAGCGAGGAGGTCCCCCTTCTTGGAATTCTCTCGCGGCGCAACACATTCGAAATTACTCTCGAAATTACTGAGAGTGCGAAGTGAGCTACCTGGGCAAGTTCTTCCTTTCCCTGAAATCCAATGATCTCCGCCTATATAAATCAGATTCGTCTTTTCTCTCGCCCTATTATGTCCTTTTCGTTGCAGACTGGATGCTCTTCCCTTCGCCCCCTTTAGCCAAGTCCATTTCACTTGCCAGCTTGGCTCTGCTCTTTTTCTAAATACATCGAGAGACATATCATCATCGTTCCGAGGGAAATGATGGCCCGGCGGAGAAGGGATTAATTGACCCTTCCCTTCGCCAACCAGCTAACCAGGCCACTACATCTCCATCACACCTCTTCTTGCGTCACCGCGGCTGGAAGTGACCAGATTTACTTCGCGCTTCCAGCCAAATCGAAATCGAAATCGAAACTAAAACCGACAACACGAGGCCCAGCCTATCCCCCCCCTCAAATGTGCCGAAATCTTTTACGCGGCAGGGACCAAGATTATGCTTCAACCAGGGGCTTGTATCAGGATTCATCAAATCGAAGAGGAGGGTCCCAAGGGAGCGGCATGTCGAGGAGGAGGCCACCGTCGAGACAGAGAGGGGCCCCAAAAAATGCGTCTTCCCAAGCATCTAACTTGGCGAGGATCATACCCCGGCCGCCCCGCGAAGACAGACGCCCGCCGACAACGCTGACACCGATGCCGACGCTAGCCCCAGCTCCAGCCTGCGACACAAATCTAGAAATGCAAGTCAACGACCTCAATATGGTGACTCCCGTGACAGAGAATGTAGGAGCTGGCACCGAAGAATATTTCAGTACGGCTCACGAGCCTGCTAAGCTTCCTGCTCAAGACTATCAGCCTTATCCGATCCCGGGCTCTCAGTGGCTGACCCAACCCACGAATCATCTTGTCCCTGCATACCCGTGGGAGAGCCAGTTACCGCGACAGAACCCGGCAGCTTTCCTCATCGAACTTGGTGTGTTTGAGGTGCTCCACCGTCTCGGCGACAAGGTTAAAATGGTTCGCGCCTTGTTTCGGGGTCATGATACCAATGTCACCGCCATCGGCATCATCTGGGAAGGAAATGATGAACGCCAGGGAACACATATCGATGGAGGACTGGTTGCAAAGCTTAAGCGCACACCCCGACCCTACCGACCGGGCCAGGATG
Source organism: Scedosporium aurantiacum (assembly GCA_000812075.1). Taxonomy (NCBI): domain Eukaryota; kingdom Fungi; phylum Ascomycota; class Sordariomycetes; order Microascales; family Microascaceae; genus Scedosporium; species Scedosporium aurantiacum. The sequence goes on from JUDQ01000117.1 coordinate 11,413, forward strand.
AGCTCAAATACTATGCCAATGTCGATCTTGTTTATCCTCATCCGGGCGGGCAAATCGGGATCAACAAGGCGAGTCTCTCCCTCCAAGTGGACGAGAGAATGAGACAAGATCATGTTATCCAATTCAGCATCGGCCTAAAGCTTCAAAACCGCTTGGTAGCTGAGATTAAAAATAAGATTGGCAGCCATACTCAGCCGCAGCCTCCAGGCCCAACACCAGGGCCTGGTCCGTCGGGTAAGTTTACCTGCCCCCTTCCTTTCCCCTTTCCCCTTTCCCTCTTCATATTTATGGGCAAGTCGATATATATTTCTCTGCCGGTTGGCGGCGTCATGTTGACGATTTTGTTACTGACCTGATTTTGCACACCTGAAGCTTCTTTTACTTCACAGGCGTCCTCGGCAACCATTCCCCCCGAAGCCGACACCCTGCCTCAAGTCTGGTCCGAAGGGACACAAGTTCCCTATCTCCAAGGTCACCAGATCCTTAACCAACCTCAATTCGGACTGCCCGAAGCCGACACCCTGCCTCAAGTCTGGTCCGAAGGGACACAAGTTCCCTATCTCCAAGGTCACCAGATCCTTAACCAACCTCTATTCGGACTGCCCGAAACCATCGACAACAACCCTTTGGCAGTCGAATCCAGTGCAACGTTTGGATTCTCACGAATTCTCAGGACCACCGGCGAGGACCCCTTGGCGGGTCATAATGCCGATGATTTTGATCAATACGTTCTTGATCTATATTGAGACGCTGACAGACGACCCTCTTGCTAGGTGTCCGGCGAAACTGCCGGCGTCTAATATTTGTATGGCATCAATATTGATGCCGCTTCAACGCGTTTGCTGTGTCACTATAACCGCGAGTCTGAGACAGCATCAGATAACAACTCGGGGCGGGGAACAAAGAAAATTATGCTTCGTGGGGATTTGCTCCTATATATTGATGGTGTCTTCCCCCTCATACTTTTTTGGTCTCCATCCTTCCTTTCCTTTATGATCCTCCATTCACGTTTCTAGGTCCAAAGATTGATAACCTGATGTTTCGGCCTTTGTGGCTTTCCTTTGTGGCTTTCCTTTGTGCCTTTCCTTTGTGCTGCTGGTACACATTTGGTTTTGTTTTCCTTGCACATGCTACTGATGTTTACGTCTCCTTTGTGTCTATTCACTCCTTACCTCGGTACTTATTCGCGCTTTCGATGATGGAGAATGGTACGTTCATTATTGATGAAGTTTGACTGCTGGAATCTCTTGGACTCGGGATCGAGATTTTGTTGACATCTCCGCTGAATGGTCTGCGAAAAAAAAAATAAAATAATAAAGAAAAAAAATAAAAGGATGAAGCCTTGGTTTTCTCCGTGCCGCTCGTTATATTACCAGGGTCCGCTGTGGATCATCCATTGATACTTTCATTCCTCCGTGTAATATCTTTCTTCACCCCCCCAACGATACCTTGAGATACCTCTCCCCCGGGCGGCACGTACCCTCCCTCCGCCGTTGCCGCCGTGTAAAACTCTCTCCAAAACCCGTACGGGGATCTAGGCATCTGTCCATCCTCAGCCTCCCTGATGAGAAAGTTGCCCATGTCCACGACCCCGCCCATGTTCTCCCCGGACGAGCTGCGCGGGTGATTCCACTTCACCGTGGGCGGAATGTTGAGCACGGCTCTGTTGGCGTTAGGATCTCCTCTAACGGCGTACGAGGTGGGGTAACTCTGGTGAGCTGCGCCTATGCCCGAGAAGAGGATCCCCAACGGCAACAGGACGACAACTCGACGACGAAGAGTGCCTGTTGTAGCACACGGCAATGAGATCGCGGACTTGGAATGAGCCGTAAGGGAGGTTAAGCACAGCGGGCTCCGTTGCCTTAGAAATGCTCCGGCCAAAAATGAAATCAAACAATCCCCTAGTAGAGACAAGCGGCAGGAAGAAGAGCGGAATCAACAGTATGGCGACCACGATGACACTTTCAATGGCTCTCTATATGGTAGGTTCTCAGGAGCTATCTGATGAGGGCATCGTCCCTTTTCTATCTCGTCTTTCTAGGCCACCACCCATCCTTATACTCTGAAGATAGGTTGTGCGGGATGATGAAATAAATCTCCCTCGCCCTCGTGACCATCCAGGGCACACGAAGGCTATGGTAGGAACGTCATCTCGGTCCATGAATCTATTGGAGATGTGTAGTTTCAGTGAGTGGAGAGGGAAGTCCTTTTAGAGTTGGACACAGAGTTGGACAGATCCGCTTTAGGCGCAAGGAATTCTCCGTTCAGAAACAGGTCTAGCTTGGTACTGCCCAATCGGAGTGCTTCAGTACCTGGTCCATCAATCTTGGCGTTGATCTGCTGGGATTTCCACTTTGCAGGGAATAGAATACGAAGTAATCTTAGCATTGTTGAATGGGAGAGATGCCATTAATGAGGCAGAATGTTGTCTTTTCTACAACCTTTGCCGATAACTGCTCTTTAAAATCACATACTCTTCACTAGGTGCATGTAAATTTCCAGCCTAGTCCAGCACTGGCATTAGACTCATCTCAGTTGGTCGTCCAAGACAAGTGAAAAATGCAGGCTTGATTGCTTGCCTTCTGAATTCATCAGTTCTTTCTTCCTTAAGGGGTATTTACTTTTATACAAACTCACACAGGCAAAAACCGCGCCCTATGCACCAGCCATACCGAGGTTATACACAAAATAAAACAAAAAAAAAGAAAAAAAGGAAGGAGGGCTAAATATCCACTCTGGGAAAACGCCCCGAATATTCTTCTTCTTGACCACTTCACCTCAAGATCACCAACTCGTCATCGTCGTCGTCATCCAGGACCACCCGTCTACTCATCAGTTCCTCCCCAAGGCTCTCCCTCCCCGCCTCCCGTATTCCCTTCTCCGTGATGAACCGCGTCTTCTTCTTCACGGGAGATTGCGGCTCTTCCCGCACGAGCTTCTCGCCTTCCTTCATCCGCGCCAGCTTGTCCCTTAACGAAGTGCCCCATCCGAGCGCCGATATAGTCGCCCCACTCGAGCGCGAGGATAAGGAACTATCTGTGCGCTTCCGTTTTATGGGGCTTAGCCGTATGGATGTCTCCGCACCCTTTGGCGCAAGGAGGCCGAGTTCTCTCGCATCGGGGGGTTTCGTTTCTTGAACGGTTGGTTGGGTCGAGCACGCGGACGACGACAAAGCTCCTGCTTTACGTCCAGCGGTGCGCATGTATTCTTGGCCCGTCCCACTTCCCGTCTTGCTAAGCGCCTTCATAATCTGCTGCTCCTTCTCCCTGGCGATTAGCCTACGTTTCAACGCCTCCTCGCGCTCCTTCCTGTCCGCGGCGCCATCAATAAGATCCGCGGCGCTCATCGACTTGGCCGCATACCAATGACTATGCGTCTCGCGATCATATGAGCTATGCTGGTTCGATGTCGACATTGGACCAAATTTCCGCTCAATGGTCGATTTCTTCCTGTACTCGCTCCCGAAGCCCATCTGGTTCAGTTCGACCCTCGTCGAACGGGCCTTCCTTACAATCTCGTTGGAGTGAAACTCGCAGAATTCCGTCCGCTTCTTGTTCACCCACGAGTTGCAGAGCTGCCCGTCCTTTTTCATGGACTTGCAAAAGCCCAGGTCCCTCGCCGTTCCGATCTCGATAATCGTATCGGCGTCCGAGTTGATGACGAGGCTGAATTTGCCCGAATGCGCTCGGGACGCAGGCGGCGGCATGATGGTGGGGTTTAGTATGGCGATCACAGTTCCTTCGGGGATTTTCCAGAACCGAGTAAATCCCGAGTTGAACAGGAACAGCTCAAGTTCCCACTGGAGATCGACGACTGTGATGACCATGTATTTCGTCCGGTCGGGGTTTTTCGTTCCACCATTCTCTGGGGGTTTGTGGGATCGAGGGTCAGATTTGCTAGCAACTATGGCGAAGACGACAATATCCTCTTCGAGATCCGGTAGTTCATAATCGGGCGACTTGACCTGCTTCAGTAGGTCTTTAATCCCAAACATGGCCTTTCCTTTGAGTTGCCGCGCGAGAGTTGGGTGGGGTACAATTCGCTTGGATAGGTGGAAGGACGAATACACTTCGAACGAGGCGCTCTCAGGTTCTTCGGATTCTGGCTTGTTTCCAGCCAAGTTTCGGTTGGCCATTCCGGACCTCTGTGAAGAGACCCCAGATGTAGTGTTGCTTCTCCTCAAACCTCCTGCTGGGTTGGACTGTGCACCCAGAATATCGGCACGCGAAAACTCAGGAGGGCGTAATTCCTCGTCGGGAATGGTTACTGCGGCCGACTTGTACTTGTCCATTTCGTCTTTCGATATACCAAAAGCGTTCGTCCGGATATTCTTTATCCTCTCCTGTCGTTCCCGGCGTTCCTCCTCCTCGCTTCTCGCGGCAGCAAGTCTTTCATTAAAGCTCATGGGACGAGGCGCTTCAATAGAAGACTGAGAAGAGTCGTGATGGTTAGTCTTCGAGGTTCTCAGATATTTATTCCCAGTCCCTTGATTTTCAGTAGGGCGTCGCAAGCTCGGCGCCCGCTTCAACGAAACATCCTTCGCCCTAAGACCCTTGTCGATACCTAAGAGTACCCGGCTCGGCGAAGTTTGCGCGGGTGGCGGCTGGACTCTGCGAACTGGAGAGGCAGGTATAACGGTAGGCACAGATGGTCGCGGTTCTACATCGCCTAGTTTCGGTTTTGGCTCTGTCTTAGTTCCCGGTGCATCACCCTTCGCGAGGGGCGGCGCTGAACCCAGTGTTGACGTGGTTGCCGTGCTCCCGTTCGCCGACCGGGCTTGCAACCTATCCCTTTGCAGTTTCTTCAACTTTATCCGAGCCTGGATCTCCTGTAATTTGAGCTGAAGAGTCTCCTCGTCTTCGTCGTCTTCGTCTTCGTCATCAATCCCGTTCCCTAGCGATAAGGCGTTGGATAAGGTTCTTGTGCTATTCATTGCCCTCGCATTTCGCAAAGGCGACGGCGACGGCGAGGTCTGCTCGGCCATCCGACGTAGTTTTTCGCGGCCGCCGGGGGTGCTTATGAGGGCTTCATGGGGGGATCGGGGAGGCCATTGCGGCTCGGCGGCGGGTTGATCTGTCCAAGTCAGTGGAAAAGACCGAAGGTAAAATCTCCCACATCTCAAAACGTACGTGGAGGCATGGCGAAGGCGAAGGCGAAGGCGAAGGCGGTGAGCAAGGTGGGACTTGGGGGTTATCGGCGAGTCTGGCAGGCGACGGGACTAGGCTCTTTCAAAGCCCTTTTGGGCCGAAATGGCCTCCACGGCAGAGATCCGAATCTTAAGAGCCAAATTAGAATGAAGAGGTATGATAGCAGGGTGCCATGATACACAGCCCAGACCCTGCAATATCCGACTCCTCCAAAACGATGAAAGAGAAGGCAAACAAGAACTATTAAGACGGCCTGAAAGGGGTAGACCAAGAGCAAGGACAGGGATGATTGTCACTCGGTCTGCCAGTCGTTGGCAGCAGTGAGGATGGAAAAGAGAACTGAGGAACGAGTGTTTGACACCAGCCAAGGAAATATTTCATAGAACTTTGCCCTGTACGAAGTACCAACTGGATGCAAGGGTCAGATGCACCTGCCAAGTCCCACTCGAACATCTCAGATTTCTCCAAGCCTTGACAGTTGCAGCACCCACAGGACACGCCTCGTTTGTGGCCACGTGATAATGTAACGGAAACCGTTTTTTGGTCAGGAAAGAAAATGAGTGTGATACAAGAATCATCTGGCATAAGTTGAGACCATGCAATGGTTGCCAGGTTTCTCCGACCGCAACGCGTGGATCTTCGTTTCAAGAACGCGACGACGCGTGCAAGTCGCGTTGGGATTAATTGAAATCTTAGTCAGCAGAAACATCGGGCACTGTGCTACGAAGTACCTAGAACTGGCAAGCACAACACACAACGCACAATTCGAGATCTCTTCGATGATATCAAGAGCGGAGGAAGTTTGATACCATTCAGTCGGCAACGAAAATATCAATAGATGGAAATTTCGACTAATATGTTGTCATTGGGACTTGAATACAATCATTATCCCTCAATGGTGGATTCTCTCATACCCAAGTTAGCGCAGAGCTCCTCCCAATCCAAGTGTAATGGAGACAGAATAAGAACCTTGGCTTTAGATTTAGATACATGTAAAACACCAAATTCACTTGTGCATCTGCATCTTGAGCCAAATCGAAATCGAAAACTGGTCACCTAAATCTCAAGCAGGAGAGGTATAGCTTGTACGAAGTAGGCATGGGGAGATAAGCATTGCAGGCGCCATCGATTTGTTGCGATCCCCAATTTGATCCGCTGGGCACTGGTGTGTGTATGTGTCCGAAGTATTTGTGTACTTCATACTAATGCCAATGGTGCCGACTCAAGACGCGTCTTAGAATTTCGAGCTCACCCCGCGACGGACATTGACTTCAAACAACCACTACTTAGAACAGTTTTCACCTTGCAATCTGCTTCATCTATCGCCCCGTTTTACTCAATTGAAAACCTTTCCCCCGTAGCCATCGCCATTCTCACCCCCTTCATGGCGAGAACTCGCTCCTCAAAACCGGCCGCCGCTGCCAACAAGAACAGCTCGGCGCCGGCCGCATCAGACTCGAAATCCATCTACACGCTGCCGCCTCAAATCCCTAACCCTCCCCTCGCCTTCATACTACCTCGCGCAGCCACGCCCGCTGCGCAGATCGTAACCCTGCCCAACCCGCGCTATTCAAAACCTACGCGATATCTAGTATGTCCCGAAACAGGCGTCTATGAATTCACTCGTGTCGCCGCGCCGACGTCGACTCCGCGAAGTTGGTTCTTCGAATCGAAGGAAGTGCCGAATGACGACGATGATGACAAGACCATTGAGAACAAGGCGCAAAAAATCAATGGGTACATGACCAAGAGCTCGGATCTCTTCATAGCGACGCCCTTTGACCCGCTCTTCCTCGTTCTACCTGCCCTACTCGAAACCGCTCCCAAGACCGACGCCAAGCGCCTGTTCCTCGCGAGCGATGACCACTTCGACAAGCTGCCCGAGGAATCGTCCCATTTGAATGATGTCCTACGGGAGGAGAAAACACGCAACTTATTTGAGGCGAGGATGAAGGCGGTATGTGATATGGTGGAGGCTGGGAGTGAAACCATGTTCCGGATCAACGAGGAGAAACTATTCCAGGAGATACTAGCCAAGGCAAGGAGGTTTGCTGATGGATCATTGCCGCGGAGCATGGAAGAGAAATTTGTAACCAAGGCTCTCCAAGCGCCCATGGTCACACGTGTCCGGCGAGACGTGCCTTCAGCTGATTCAGGAACTTCGACCCCGAGCACCGACTCAGTCGATTCACAAGCATCAACGGCCACCACAGAAAGCAACGCGAGCTCCCTAGCCTCCCAGGCATCAACAGCAGCCACATCCATCCCCGAAGATGCAGATGCCCTAACCGAGGACGCCATCACCACCGCGATGCAAGCCTCAGCGGAAGTCCAAGCTCTCCAGAGGCTACGCGTCTCGTTTGATTTCATCTGCGCCAGCTACATCCCCCCCGCCCTGACGCCCCGCCTCCGGGAGCAGCTGGCGGACGAGAAATTGTCGGGCGCCAACTTCGCCCCGCTGGAGGAATACCTCGCCGAGCTGACAAAGATCCGCGCCGAAGCTGTGGCCGCGAGAGGTGGGGGCCAGTACGGTCGGAAACACGCCCGGGACGAGGACGAAGATGCCGCGCAGCAGGAAAAGAAACGAAAACTGGAGGAGGAAAAGAAGAAGAAGTCGATGGAAAGCAGGGGTGTGCGCGAGCTCAGAAAGGTCAACACCTCGGGGATGAAGAAGCTCAGCGAGTTCTTCAAGAAGAAGTGAATCGAGGGGCTGGGGGGTAGTCCGCAAGGTTCCTTTGCTTCTATTGTATCTTGTATTAAATAGCGAGGGCGGCGTACGGCGTACGGCGTAAAGAGTTTGGGGATTTCTAGGCCATTGGGACCTCAGTTTAAACCTGATATAATCATACACCGAAACTCCGGGTTGCATCATGAAATCATTAACTCTGCAATCATCATTTTTCCCCCCGTAAAGCCCCATGTCTATCTCACCCCTCTCCCACGCCCGGCTCTCACAGAACCAGTGCCTCGCCCCCTACCAATACCCGAAGCCCCCCTACTGCTCCCCGCGCCTCGGGTGCTGCTCTCACTGCGGTAGCTCAGCGATGAGCTCGTCCCCCTACCGATACCACGTCCCCGACTGCGTAGTCCCCGGGTCCCCCGAGGCGCGGCTGTAGTGCCAGCCTGTCTCCTTCGCTCCTCTTCTTCTGCGCGTCGCCGCGCTTCCTCGCGTCTCCTCTCCTCTTCAGCAGCTCGGCGCTCGGCTGCTTGCTGTTTTTGTATCGCCTCGGCTTCGATATCGAGGAGGTCTTGTGTTGCACCCTTCCAGTTCGGGTCTAGGATTAGGCGTTGGTTGTGTTCGGTTTGGGAGAGGATTCGGGTCCAGGTATGGAGAAGGGCGGATGCATTAGAAACGGTGCCGGACACAGTCTATGGGCAGGGGAAAAGAGAATTGCAGTTAGTGTCGCGATCCACCGCTAGGTAACAGGAGGGTGGTTTGCGGATGCTGGGGCGGTTAAGGCCCCTAAGGCCGCTCACATTCATGTTGCCCTTGGCGCGTTCAAGGGTTCCGATGAGACCCTCGATTGCATGGTTCACACCCCTTACTCCCTCCAGCTCCTTGCGCAGCGCAGCCTCGTGGTCATAGGTGGGTGAGGTCGGCCTCGTTGGTGTCTTTGGTGTTTTGGGCCGTTCTGGAGGTTGGGACTGGATAGGTTTTGTGGTCGTGGTCGTGGGCGAGGCCCAAATATCCTCCGTCAAGGAGTCATCGGCCGGGTCAGCCATGGTGGATCCGGGAGATAGGGTGCCTGGCTCTTTCGCGATGAGGCTGTCTGTGGTCTGTGGTCTATGGTCCGTGTCTGCGTTCGGGGAAATATTGGCGCCAGGATGTTTGCAATGCCGTTAAGGCTGAGGCGATGAATGGATGTTGGACTTTGATGGCTCGGCAGGCCTGCGCTTGGTGGGGTCAAATTGATGTGTGACGAAGCAACATTGAAGTCGAATCAAGTCGCATGCTGCCACAGTTGATTGCACTGTTCAAGCAAGTTGGCACCTGATTGTGGGGCAGCAATTGACCACTGTCTGCGAGTTTAACACATTTCTGCTGCAGCCGCAACGACTTGTTGATTAAAGCCAGCGCGGGAGACGTCTGCGATGAGGGGTACGAAGTGATGGTCTGAGAGCTGTTTAGTTGTACTCCGTGTTAATCTTGCTATATAGACACTGTATTCAGTTATTGCTCCACTGGAGGAAACGCGTGTTGCCATGGTTGAAAGGGGCAACGGCTGCCTCCCATTGGCTAGTTTTGCCCTGCCAACACGAAATTGGCGCGGAGTGCACACCGTACGCGTTGACTGGCTGGGCTGTCCAGAAGTGCATTCTGCAGGGCCTCCGCTGCAAAATTCCTGCGCCCAACGGGAAGGGCAAGGGAAGGAACAAGGTAACCCCGACCCATGGCAACAAACACCAGCCACCAGAGTTGCAGTTCGATGCCACCCACCCCCTCGATTAATCTCCTTATCTGTCTCTGCGACTCCATCATATTGTTGTGCTTCGTAATGCTGAGTGCTTCGGAAATTTGCTCTCCCCATATTCCCGCCTTTCCCTAGTTATTCCTCTATTACGACCTAACTTCCTTCATTCTATTTACTATTCCTCTGGAGATATCCCTTAGTTCATCTCTCACCGCCTTGTTCGCCATTTCGTGTTGTGTTTCATGTGTTTCGAGGCATCCATAGGAACAAATTGTTGTTCTCCTCACCAACAAGGAGCAGGATCGAAGGGTCACAGCAATCCACAAAGGCAGACCATCACCATCACGAAGCTTCCTGCACATTAGGCACATTGAGACAAGGCAAGAACAACCAGGTGTCCAAAGAGCAGCAGGGAGCATAAATCTACCAGTGAAGAGAGAAGGCTGTGAACTTAATTTCCCCCAAACACCTCTCCTCATCCTCTTCATTGATCTCCTTCCCACATCTGGCTTGACCACCCTCCACCTTTGGCACACCAAGCTTCGACCAAGGACAAGATGTCTCGAGCCATGATGCCGTCGACACCGTCTCCGCCTCCGAGTATTCGGACCCCTCCCACACCCAAGCACGGCTTCAGCGACCACTGGGAGCCTTACTCCCCTCGAAAATCCGCACGTATCTCTGCCCAGCGCGCTGCAAACCGAACTCCTCCTCCACCCTCTTCCCTCGCCAATTCAGATCCATTTGGCCCGACCCCGACCAGGAAGCCACGAACCCACGCATCTTCCGTTGCTGGCATGGTTTCCCCATTCGAGTCACCTAAGAAAAAGCCTCGCACGTCGTCCGCCGTCGCCGTAGATCCCAACTCTCTCTCCTACACCACCTCTGGTCGCCTTACCGCTTATTCTTCCTCAAAAGCCGCGTCGTCTCTCGGACTCGACGACAAGTCTACCACCCATCAAACATCGACCACCACCATCTCTCGTAGGACCGGAATGCTTCCCACTCCCGCCAAGACACCCAAAAAGGCCCCAACGGAGAAGAACCCTGGAATCCAGGCCATCGCTCGAAACCTTTTTGCGACCGACGAAGAAGCCATGCCTAGCCCCCAGAAGACCCGCGCCAAAAAGTACACGGGCATCTCGCTCGAGAGCTTCACCGCCGAGGATGACGAGGCGCCAATTGAGATCTTCACCGATTCCAATGAGCGTATCCCCCAAAAGGTCGTGAGCGCCGATAACCCCTTCTACGGAAATGCCGGTCGAGATGTCCAGGAGCCTGCGAGGCGCAGGAGCAAGCGCAACAAGGTTCACGTTCCAGGAGAGGGTCGCCAGACCATCGAGGAAGCTATGCAGCGCGAGGATGGATTGGTTTACGTATTGTGAGTTAACTTGATTACCCCTGAACATCTTCTATTCTCAACAATGCGGACAATAAAACTAATTCTGTTTCTAGCCGAGGAAAGAGGATTTTCCGCAAGTTCGCAGAGGCAGACCCTGCCGATTCCGAATCTAATGGCGAGGAGCGAGGCGGCTCTCCCGTTCGGCGAATTATGACACGATCTTCCATCAAGCCTCGTCTGCTCTTTCCCCCCAAGCCCCAGGAGCCCAGCGTCCTCGAGGAGGAAGAGGCCGATACCGATATCGAGACAGAAGACGTAAAGAAAACCGAACCGCGCGACAGTCCCATGCCAGCCGATGATGCGGAAATAACCAGCGAATCCGTGACCCCCAAAGCTCCCCGCTTCTCGCCGATATCCCCCCCTGATACGCGCCGAGTCACTCGAGCTCGAGATAAGAAGTTTAACGAGCCTACCCCAGTCCAACGTCAAGGCAGGACCAGCCCTTTCGACTCGTGGCCTCGTGTTAAGAGCAGGTCCGAGAGTGGCCTACCGTCGAAACGACCTGGTTCAAGCTTGAGCTCCAGCACGGCCAAAAAGGCTCGCCCTTAGGCGTATGCGATGAGATTTTTCATTTCTGGTGTTCCATCTGGGGTTTCAAGGCCAAGTCGTGATTAGACAATGGGCCGTTGGTAATATCGAACCTTTCTTTCCTGATTCATGGACGAGCCACAGAAGAGCATCGATTCGGCCGCGATCCTCGATTTTCTTCTCCTTTTTTTTCTTTCTTTTTTTCTCTTTTTACTCTGGTTTCTTTGTTTGCCGCAGTTCTCGCGCCGCCTCTATCTAGGCTAGAAACCCGTTAGGATTGGGGTTCCTGTTTACGACTTTTGCCTGTGTATATTGGTTTGTTTTTTTCTTTCTTTCTTTTTCACTCTCCTTTTATCTTTCTATCCGAAGGGCCACGAAATTCGGCGGGGATCTGCCTGGAGGAAAGGCCTACCCGTCTAGCATGCATGGAATCGATGAGAACAAGGTTACGTCTACACAGGAAGGACACAGGCGTTTGAGGATTGATGGAATGAAACCCAGGTTGTTGTTGTTGTTTTTTTACAGAGTCGCCACAGGCAGACGAAAGACCCTCCTAACTTGAGGGCAACGTAGCTAGTTAATCAGATACTCGTCAAAATGCGCAAGGGCGAGACTAATTCTCCCCAGTTAAGCAGCACTTGATACGACCGACAGTGTGTACCGCTAAAAAGTAGCATGAACCGTTGCCCCTGATGCTAGTAGGAGCGTAAAAATCTCTGATGCTGTGATTGTTGTCTCGATGTAGTCTGACTGGGGCAAACTCGTTTTCGTTTCGAAGACACGCCAGGCACGCCGTGGTACGAGATGAGCACCTCCGGAGATCGGATTAGCCTCGGTGCCCAACTGCCAGGCATGCTGCTAGCCAGCCAGTGGAAGTAGAGTTCGTCGGTTTGTGGCCCGATGTAGGTTAACGCTGGCCAAGAACCCCCCTCCTCCCTCCGAGAAAATACTTCGTAAAAAAAGAAGGGCATTACGTTGAGCTCGGGTTGTCAAATGGTGCAACCAGTCACACTTGCCATGTCAGTGTGTGTGGGTTGTTGTCATGCCCCGCCATGGTAACGTAATAATTGCCTTCGGGAAAGTGGCACCTTTAAGTTGTCAGGAACCCCACCATCGTCATTTGGTCTCTCTTGTTGTGTTCCCCGAAACCCAACATTGTGGAAAGCTTCAGTCACGCATTGAGACGGGCAGAACCTCGTATCTCGCCGGAAACCCTTGGCAGATTTTTCGCAAGTTTATACCCCTAAGACATTTTTCCAAGAAAGAGGGATATATATAGCCCTTGTCCATTCCTAGACCCCTCGTTCATCTGTGTTGGAGCTTCGTAAACTCCAGGATAACCCCACCAAGTACAAAGTCAATCTGAGGATTCGAAAGTCTTCCGATTATCGAAGGCTCATACCGACTCTCAACTTTTTTATTCCAAAGAAGAAAACAGCCAAAGAATAGAAAACCAAAATGCACATCCTCTTAACTAACGACGACGGTCCTCCGTCTCCCCACTCATCCCCTTACATCCGCTGCCTCGTGGACACTCTCCAAAAGGCCGGCCACACAATCTCCGTCTGCCTCCCGCACACGCAACGCTCGTGGATCGGCAAGGCGCACATGATCGGCCAGACTGTCAAGCCCCTCTACTACCGACCCAGCGAATCCATCTACGGCGACGACGCCCAGGGCACCACGCATCACCGTCCCAGCCCCGACGGCACCGTGGAGGAATGGATCCTCGTCGACGGAACACCCGCGTCGTGCGTGCAGATCGGCCTCCACCACTTCTTCCAGGATCGCGGACCCATCGACCTCGTCGTTTCGGGACCCAACTACGGCCGGAATTCTACCGCCGTGTTTGCGCTGAGCTCTGGGACGCTTGGCGCGGCGCTCGAGGCGGCCGTGTGCGGGTGGAAGGCTATTGCGTTGAGCTTCGCATTCTTCTCGAGGAACCATGACCCCGTCATTATTGAGGGGGCTTGCAGGCATAGCGTCCGGGTTCTGGAGGCGATCTATAAGCAGTGGCCAAAGGATGGGAGCGTGGACCTTTACAGCGTCAACGTGCCGCTGGTTGAGGGTGTTGAGAATAGCAAGGCTTTGTGGACGGGGATGTTGCAGAATTATTGGGCTGGGGGGAGCTGCTTTCAGGAGGTCGAGGGAAGTATCGGAGATGAGGATGAGGAGGAGGAGAGGATACGTGAGGGTATACTCGGGGAGGTCGTCGGAAAGGCCGGTGCCGTTCCTGGCCATGTTCATAAGCATTTCAAGTGGGCGCCCAAGTTTGGAGATGTGTATAAGAGCGTCGAGGATGCCGGACCAGGGAGTGATGGATGGGAAGTCAAGGAGGGCAACACCAGGTACGTGGCGTCTTTTTCTTCTGTTCGCCCATTATCACCGTCTGGAACTTACCTCTTGCTAAGGATCTTGTTGAAACAGTATTACACCCTTAAAGGCAAACTTTTGGCATGCCGCTACGAGCCTGCATGGCAAAGAGTTGGAACTGTAAGTAACAAAATACACGCGCTTATCCGTTCACCTACCCGCATCACCTCTCCGTTCTCAGTACCGCCGTCTGTCCAGATGCCACCATACTACGAACTCCCAAGGAGAAGACGCCTAGGTGGGGATGGCATCGGAAGAGACCAAGAAAGGCATATATTACGAGACATTCTGTAATAGAGCATGCATAAGAAGAAAACTGCATCAACATGCGTAGCCCTCTAATGTACATTATCATACATTAGAGTTACCATGAAGCTTTATTTGATAATTGATCATACGTCTTACACTTTTCTTTTTCTCTTTTAAACAGTCCTCCACCAGCTCCTGTGACCGGCGGCAACCCCGGCACAGCTCAGATCACCACCTCACGACAGACCGGGAAGACGGTCCCGAAGGAAACAATATACGCCATCGTGGCCTACGAAGATCCATACGTCCAGCCCCTGATTCTAGAGGCGATATCAAAACTCTACCCGGACATCAACGTCCTATCCACGCTACCGCCGACGACGAATGACAACGAGCCAAACCTCAAAAGCTACTTGCCAACACCAGGAGTCAAAGTTCTGAACATCACGTCATACGAGGCCATCGACTTTAGCTTTGCGAACGATCACCGGAATACGTGTCTTATCAACAGCTACGTGATACGCAAGGCGCTTATACGGAAACACTTCCTGTCGACGACGGTGGACATTTGGGTCGCGAAACGGCCAGAGAGCGTCCTTAGGGACCACGTCAAGAGGAGCGAGGCGTTCGAGGTGGACTTTGCGGAGTTTTTGGACGACGCGCTCGTGGAGGCTTGGGACTTGAGGGAGAGCATGGAGAAGAACGAGGACGGGGCGGGCAATGACGGCGAAGTCGAAGCGGAAGGGTCGGAAGTTAGAGAGAAGGATGGCGATGGCGATGACGATGAGCAGGACGAAGTCGACATATCGGCAAAGCCCCCTCACCAGCGCGAATGGTGGATACTGAAGCCGTCAATGAGCGATCGCGGCCAAGGAATCCGCCTGTTTAGCACGACGGCGGAGCTGCAATCCATCTTTGACGAGTGGGAACCGCCCTCTGATGACGAGGACGAGGACGCGCATTCGACGGGTGCGGCTGACGATGCTGAGGATGCCCAGGCAACAACAGCGGGAGATTTCATTACGACGTCCCACCTCCGCCACTTCGTTGCGCAACCTTACATCCACCCGCCCCTCCTCGTCGGCGGGCGCAAGTTCCACATACGAACCTACGTGTTCTGTATGGGCCGATTAAACGTCTACGTCTACAAACAGATGCTAGCGCTTTTCGCGGCCAAGGAGTACTCCCCTCCCTGGGAAGAAGGCGATCTGGAGAAGCACTTGACAAACACGTGCCTGCAATCTACGCCCGACGCAGCCTCCGTGCAGCTCTTCGGCGCCCTCCCTCTCGATGAAATCGTAAAGAGGAGCGTCGAGAAGCAGATCTTCGACGTGGTGGGCGAGTTGTTCGAGGCGGCCGCCCTCGGCATGACTGTGCATTTCCAGCCGCTTGCGAATGCCTTTGAGGTCTACGGGTTGGATTTCCTCGTTGACGAGGCGGGTACAGCGTGGTTGCTCGAGGTCAATGCTTTCCCCGACTTTAAGCAGACGGGGGGGCAGTTGAAGGGCGTGGTGGCTGGGTTTTGGGAGGAGGTGGTGAGGATTTCTGTGGGGTCGTTCTTCGGGGTTGAGGCTAGAGAGAGCGCTAAGAGGAAGGAAGAGGACATGGTGCTTGTGAAGAAAGTTGAGCTACCTCAATGAGGAGGCCGGGGATATTGGTTTTCGAGAGTATATCGGAGTCAAAAGGGCGTAGGCGGCAGGAGTGGTTTTCCTCTAACAAGCGTGGTGTGCGAGACGGAAAAAAAAAATTCATTCACAAAGAACTACTAATACGCTTAGACACAGGAGGGTGTAAATAGATATCTGCCCACCGCTGGCCAATCCCTCGACCTTGTCTTCTGCTGTGATTTATCTAGAACGGGCAAGTTGCGTCTTCGTGACGCTATCTGCAGGGAGCCCAGCTAGCAATGAGGCTTAGATGTCTTGGAAAAGAGGGGTTCGACATGATAATTACCGCAAAGCGTGTTGCGCGATGAGACTTTTTGTTCTGACTCGGAATGGCTCGAGAGGTATGGGATGTAGATGGACTTGCAGAGCATATCTGATCCGAGGGGAGTGGGCTCCTGATGCGTGTTGACGATCCTCTTCGATGGAGAGACTCTCGGGGTGGTTCGTTCCTCGTTTACCAATCACATGTTCTCAAGGTCTATGTCTGTCTAACTATCTAACTATCTAACTACCAATATCGTGGCTAATAAATTTCGATATGAATTAATCCTGAGTGAGAATGTGTAATCTCATTCGTTTTGCTAGTAGGGTTACGATGCACGGGGGCTTAGACGATGGTTGGAATGGGTCAAGCAGAGGAAACAGGCTTTACGAGCCAGGCTCTTGCAAAGTATGAAGAAGCCACCTTCTAGATCCAGTTTGGAGAGTAAATTCATCTTGTTTCCTTGCTACAAAAGTTCTGAAAAAAATTAAAACAAAATAAAAACGGATCGAGAGTTTGTGATTTGAATATAACCCGAAGTCCTGTGTCGATGCTGCGCTCAGGAATCATCATGAAGGATGATGAGTTGTGGAGAAAGGGCGTTGATAGTTCGGGCACCTACGAAGTAAACACGCCCGAGTAACAACTCCTAGAGCAGGGATTGGGCAAGCCGGGCCCGTTTGGCTTGAGACAAGGTAGGATTAGGATGAGATGTGGAGGCTTAGATCAAATGCTGAATCTCCAAACTACTTCGTACAATTGTGGACTTCTTGGACGGGTCCTTTATAGTTAGTGTAAGTATATTATGGCAATATACGAAGTAGGGAGAGGGAAGATGAGACCCGCCTGAGATCAATGTCCTCTCGACGTGTTCCTTCAACTCCCATGTTGAGGATAGTTCCTCCACGACGTCACCATGCACGCACGAGATCAACACCAGCAAACGAATAGACTTGCCATAGCCTGCCCAAGAGCAGAATGATTCCTCATATTCACATTCCCACCCTCGAGGATCCTTTGTCGATGTCACTCCCTCCAGCGGTGAGCCGCTGATCCTACCTCGTGGCACATCTGGCCCCAAGTTTGAAGCCGTTATAACGAGGCTTAGAGTGTCTCACGTTGCAGCTCGAAGTATTTCCAATTCGCGGAGAGCAAAGTTCGAATTTTCAAGATCGATTTGCGACAGTAGGGGCCCGGAGAGGGTGTGCATGGTTTCCTTTTGCATAACCCGGAATGCTCGATATTACCACCGGCGCCCAACCCCCAAAAAACGCCTGGCACTTTTGACTGGACTCGGAGCTTATGGATCCCGAGAGGGTCTGAGCTAGGCGGGCGGCAAGCCGTTTGGGGGCGAAAAGAAGATCCATTCACGAACTTTCCATGATGCACGCCCGGTGTAGCTCATCTCCCGAGTAACTAGTTAGATTTAGCCTGGATCGAGCAACATGGGCTGCAAGCCTTCCTCTTCATGGACATCATCCAAAGGGGGGTGTTGGAGTTGCAACTCTCGTGATCATTGAGCTCTTTTGTGTTGGGTCAGCATGTGTGATAGGTTTGCAGTGGCAGCCGTTATCTTTTTCCCTCTTTTTTTTTTATTTTTTATTTTTTATTTTTTATTTTTTTTTTGTATTACCTTGATGGGAAGTTAAGATGTTGGAGTGAGGCGAAGTGCAGCATTTGATGATTGATCTCATATAAGTTCCGTTTTTGATGGATCCATTTTTGGAAAATGCCTGCCCATCATCATCACAGGTCATGTCGTATGGGAGAAGAATTCTGCCCTGCACATTTGTTCACATCTTGTTCTCGTCTCTTGCCTGCTTATTTCACTTAAAACCGCTGTTTTCTTAAAAAAGCCCACCTTCCTTTTTCCCCAAACTGGAAGGGGAAATTAGGGTTGGAGTAAGAGGGAGGGAGGATGCGCAATCGTGGCACTGCTAAATAGGGCCATCCAACACGGCCGGAATGCACTCAAATCTTGGCCCCCAAAAATGGGACAGCACCGAAGACTTAAAATGTCCACTTGGCCTTTTCCCCGGATTATAGCTTTGGCCCGTCCCCAGGCTGCAGGATTTCGGCAGTGTGTAATTTGCCATATCGGTTGGCTGTCGGTCGTCCGTGTTAGGCGCGGAGGACACAAGGCTGAGCTCCAGTGTGGCCTCTAGGAGAATAGGGTTGGACAGTTTGAATCATAACCATCAATAGATTTTTTGTAATTCCACTTTGGACGGGTTACCGAAGATGTAGAAGGGGACGTGCGAGAAACTTTGGGGAAGACAAGGCGGACTCTTGGATTGGATATTGGATCCAACCTGACCAGGAACCTTTTTGTCGAATTAACGTCTAAAAACAATGCAAATATGAGGCGGGCCGAGGAAGCGTTAGAGCCTCATCGTTGGTTGGACCTAGGCTACATGTAAGCTGGACAGTGTCATTCAATCATTCAACGGTTGATGATGCTTCAATCTTTTCTTGCTGACTCGAGTTGAGAGTCTGAGAGGGAGTCCTCCTGGATGATGATGATGACGATCGACCTTGAGGTTAAACGTTTACATCAAGGTGTAAGTCGAGGCGCTTACACACTCGGAGAGCAAATACAGCGCTGGTGAGAGAGAGAGAGGACGGCCTGATACCGAGCATTGGTGGCTGTGCTTCGTACATCCCAACAAAAATACTACATACAGCCTCTCCTTTTGTGGTCGAGCTATATCTCTACAATCATAAACTCGCGCAGCAATTGTAAAGTGCCGTGTAAGAAGACTTCAATGACCAGTTTGCGCAGACATCGCCCGATCTTGCTGAACACGGGTGTCAATGTGTCAAATTTGTGCTCGAGCTTGGCAGTGCCAAGAAGAGTCCTCGAATGACGCTTTTTGACCTGCTACGTTCGTATCATATGGAACAAGCTTTTTTTTATGGAACAAGCTTTTTTTTTCTTCAGTTCGAAACCAGTTCCCCACCGGTGAGGTCTTCAAGAAGTCTGCGCCACGGTCAGGAGGTTCGATCACTCTGGGCCGAAAACGAGGATCCGTCAGCAAGGCGTTCCGCGATATTCTTGTCAAAACGCAACTCGGCATACGTAGCAAGTCGTCAACTAGGGCCCTGAATGGTTGGAACGATACGACAGCAGAGGAGGACTCGAACACATTGTGTCATCGCTGACATGTGGCTCCCCTATCGGCGTCGTCAAGCTTTGTGGGGTAGCGGAGTTCTCAAGCTTCATGCGTCCTCGATCAAGGGCGGCAGACACCCAACACATCGATAATACACGTGGATCAGGTAGGTTGTCTACGCGATATGCGTGCGTGTCCTCGTGGGCGCAATGAACCTTGACGCGAAGGTTTAAAGTTACCTGACCCTCCGACTGGTGCGGAGGAAAGACCAAAACAGGGGCTCACCATCCACTTGGGTCCAATCAGTGGAGAGGCGCAAGCCACCTAGGAGTGTGGCGACACCGATTTCAGCCACCAAGGAGAACATCAATGATCCCACCAAAGCGGGTACCAATGGAAGTCAATGCCCCAAAGACTAAAATGCCCCGTTGCTGGCTGTGCTGCCCACAATACTCAACAATTTCCTCTCACAGATCTCTCTGATATTGGATGCCTCGCAATATGGAATACGCTTTCTCTCTTCGGCTGGCGTGGCGAAGACCCGAAAACCGTGGCCATGGACTACGGCCACGGCCGCGGCATTGAACTGAAGGCGATTATCGTGTTAACTTCCCGAACTAGGAGGCACGACAGAGGTTGCGACGTATGGTATCAATGTCTTGGCTTAGCCGAGCAAACTCCCATAAACCTTTTGCCTGTACTCGAGGCAGACCATCGCCTGGTTGTGTGTGTGGGGGGGGGGGGTTGGATATGATGTCTTGCATCATGCACACTTCAGCTTGAATGTCCAGAACAAGATGGTCGGACAGCGATATATCCAGATGCCAGTTCAGGCGAAAGGATTTTGAAACCGACTAGCTATCATATCGTGAGAGAGCGATAATACCTACAAGACAAGTAGTTACACGTAAATCAATGCCGCAGCGCTGGCCGTCCGTCTGTAACGCTCATGTGGAGAAGATTGATGCAAAACTCTGGGGGGATTGGTGCTTGGAGATGGTGTAGGTTCTATTTCGTCAGTAAACCTCCAGTCAATAATTGTCATCGAGATGGCCATTCTCGTTTGCCTGTAGGTGTTATCGCGGATCATCAATGTCTATTTCCGCTCGGTATCTGTATTTACTCATATCAACTGTCCATGAGTTGCTGTTGTACTTTGTAGTAAATATTGATGGCTCTGCTTGCTCCATGACATTAAATTCGGTAAAGACAGGTTAATATTGTCCTGACTGAGAGACTGGAGAGGAGATTATTGATGTTCACCACTACCCACTACTTACTTCCCCAGACAATTTTTATTTTTATTTTATTTTTCGTTTTATTTTCCATCTTTGTATTTTGTTTTTATTTTATTTCGTATTTCTTTCCCTTTTACTTCATATGTTCTCTTAACTTCTTCCCTTAAACATTTTTCGAGATGTATGTACTTAGTACGAAGTAGATTTTCCTTTCCCCTGAACTTTATTCCACCTTGCTTCGCCTGGGTTACCTCAATCACAATCCCGGACAGTACGCAGTATTTGACAGGCTTGGTCGTTGTGGCGTTCTTCTCGTACTCGTAACAATTAAAGCTGAAGTACCTAGTACGAGAAGTCATTTGATCTGCCTAGCTCACAATAGAAGAAGTGCCTTGCCCCCTCCACTACGCGCCTACTACTCTGGAACAACTCTATCTAAGCCCCCTTCCTCCCTCGAATGATAGGATTAAACCGACATTCCAACTTTCAAGTCAGGAAGGCGCTGAAACCCGTGGCAAGTAACTTCATGTCATCTCGCTCTGCCCGTCCATTGTCCTTCCACATTTGTGCTCTTTGTTTGCCCTTCACTTGCCATTGCACCTGACTGTTCCTTTTCCCTTTCTCTGTCTCTGCTTCGAGTCTGGGAGGGCGGCGCAAATCGTCATTCGAGGATTTGTGACGAAATCATCGCCATTATGCCTCCCTTGCTACGAAGTACATATTTTCCTCTCTCTGTCATGATTGCGGCCAAGGTCCAGAACTGGCAAGTGCCATTTCCTCCAGGCCCACTCAGCTATATGTGAGGTGGAAGGTGACCCTACTCAATATAAGCTATGAAGGAGTGGATCGGGAGACCAGCAATGAGCCAGGAGTAAAAAAATAGGGGCGAGCGCTACAACTGCGAAGTAATTGATGAAGTACGAAGTACACGAAACCACGAAATTGTGTGTTTCTTCATCCACCACAGCAAGGAAAAGATACTTAGTACTCCAATGTTCCTAATCAACAAATTGTCGCTTGTAGCAGGTAAGTCCAAAAGCGGAGAGTGCAGATCACATCTCAGGTTTTTCTCTCCTCTCCCTCTTCTTCTCTCCTCTCTTCTTTCCTTTTTTCTCGTCCGTCTTTTTTGACTTTTGCTTTAGTCCTGCACTAGCGTCGCAAACAGAGTAATAAACACAGGAACACGGACCCGCTCGTATAAAGAGGTACTAGCTACTTTAATTTATGCGAACTCACCATAAAGGTAACAGGTATCTGCTACTAAATTCCCCTGGGGACAGGTCCAGTCTTTGTTATCAGGGTACATAATGAGACTCTCTTTTTGTGCTGGGGTACGAAGTACTATGGTACTTCTTTACCACTTATGGATCTTTCTAGCCGGAAACGGGTGCTATTGGGGCGACCAGGGTGTATGCATGGTGATTTAGCGATGTCCCGCTCTGCATCGTTTGTTTCTCCCGCTTTGCACAGCCTCCTTCCATGGGTGCTCGGGAGACGGTCAATCTGGACTTGTGAAGTTCGGACCTTCCTATCCTTTCTTCATCTTTTTTTTTGTGTGTTTGTCTTTGGCAATTGGTACTATCGCGAAAGTGCGAGTCGACCAAAGACTAAGAGAGGCAGCCGATTTCTTATAGATCGCAGCTTCGCCTTCCAGCCTCGACTAACGCCAACGAGTCGGTTGATCCAGCCACACACACTCGTCATTGACGGACGTCGCCTGCATTAGCATCAAGTTGGCCTAGCCTATGCTCATGACAGCTGAAGACCTGGCCACATTCTACGGGAACCCTTCGCATCGGGGGAGACCTAGTTGACACAACTTACACGCCATTCCGAGGTCCTACTTGACTCTGCCAACACCTTCACTTCTTAAATCGGGAATGGGGACATAGCTTTGCTCTCCCTCGTTCACTTGTTTGATATCTTTTTCTTGTGGGAAATCCTCTCTTCTCTTGAAACCCCCTTGGGATCCTCTTCGTCTTTCCAAATCCCAACACCTTAGCGATCCCTCCTGAATTGGCAACATTGAAGACGACGTTGCAATCGCGAGAAACGAAGTCACGTCGCTTGGACGGCCTTGAGACGAACCGACCAGGGAAAAATGGACGACAAAAGCCGTAGTCCGGCGGAGGCTGACTCTGGACCAGTACGGCGGCCGAGAGCGTAGGTTTCCTCTTCTCCTTCTCCCCCCATCTGAAGCCTCCCGAGGCTTTCCTTGGTTACCCGCGACGGGTCGCCGATTCCGTTGCCCAAAGTCGAGCTGGTTTCTCTCTCTAACTCTTTATGTTACAGCCCTACAATCACAATCGATACAGCGATAACCCCGACAGATGGCTCCCAAGCATTAGCTCCTGCTGCCTCGGATGCCTCTCCGGTATCTCCTCAGGACGACGGTGGGAGCCCTTTGACGACTTCCGGGCTCCAGCTGCGCGATACCGCGTCTTTCGACAGCAAGGACAGCCGACCCACTAGTCCACACAATGTGTCGAGCACGCTCCCCTCCAGAGGAGCCGATAGGTCAGGAGGAGCGCCTACCTTCCTCTCGGTACCCAGTAATCTCCGGTCGAGACAAAACTCACTTGAGTCGGACGACGCGTCGCGGTCAGTTGTATCTTCGCAGGGCGAAACAGTGGTCGCCGCGACCATAACCCCCTCCGTCATCTCCTCGACGAAGAAGAGACAGTCCAACGAGCTCTCCAACGAAAAGATCATGAACGATCCAGATGCTCTGAAGCCCGACCAGGGTCGTGAGGAGGATTTTCAGGTCGAGGATAACCCATTCGCATTCAGCCCTGGTGAGCTAAACAAGATGCTAAACCCCAAGAGCTTGCCCGCCTTTTACAAGCTTGGAGGCCTGAGGGGAATGGAAAAGGGGCTTCAGACCGACTGCAAGGCCGGTTTGAGCGTCGAAGAAGTCAGCGTTCCGCAAAAGGTTTCCTACGCCCAAGCTATCAAGGTCGCCGAAGAGAGCGTGGATGAGCCGAAGCCCGTGTCCGACACGATTTCCGTTGCGGAGGGGTTGGTGGTGGATAGCAAGGAGAAGGGCGAGGATACCCGACCATCTACTGCCCAGTCTCATCATGCTAGCGGAGGCGATCTGTTTGTGGACCGGAAACGGGTGTTCAAAGACAACAGGTTACCCGAAAAGAAGGGAAAGACCCTGCTCCAGCTCATGTGGATCACGTACAACGACAAGGTACTCATGCTACTCTCCGCTGCTGCCGTCGTGTCTCTGGCCATCGGTCTCTACCAGACGTTTGCACCCAACCCCGGTCACGAAGATGAGCCAAAGGTCGAGTGGGTTGAAGGAGTTGCTATCATCGCCGCCATTGTCATCGTTGTTGTCGTTGGATCTCTGAATGATTACTCGAAGGAACGTCAATTTGCCCGTCTCAACCGCAAAAAGCAGGATCGTCTCGTCAAGGTTATCCGGTCCGGCAAGACTCAGGAGATTTCGGTTTTCGATATTCTTGTCGGAGATGTCCTTCACCTCGAGCCCGGCGACCTTGTGCCCGTTGATGGCATTCTCATCGAAGGGTTCAATGTTAAATGTGACGAGTCTCAGGCCACCGGAGAATCAGATATCATCAAGAAGCAACCCGCCGACCAAGTGTACGCCGCCATCCGTAACCACGATAGTGTCAAGAAGCTCGACCCCTTCATTCAATCCGGGGCTCGCGTCATGGAGGGCGTCGGCACTTTCATGTGCACGTCTACTGGTGTCTACTCGACTTACGGAAGGACCCTCATGGCGCTCAATGAAGACCCCGAGATTACTCCCCTCCAGTCGAAACTGAACGTCATTGCGACTTACATTGCCAAGATCGGTGGTGCCGCTGGTCTCCTCCTCTTCATTGTCCTTTTCATCAAGTTCCTAGCTGGCCTGCCCAAGTCTACCGACACGCCGGCTGAGAAGGGCCAGAACTTCTTGGAGATTTTCATTGTTGTCGTCACCATCATCGTCGTCGCTGTTCCCGAAGGTCTCCCGCTCGCCGTCACACTAGCCCTTGCGTTCGCCACCAACCGCATGCTTAAAGACAACAACTTGGTCAGACATCTTAAGGCTTGTGAGGTTATGGGTAATGCTACGACTATATGTTCGGATAAGACAGGTACTTTAACTCAAAACAAGATGCAAGTCGTCGCTGGAACAGTTGGTACGAGCCATCGCTTTGGAGCCAGTGGACCGGCGACAGTCTCCGATGAATCTAACGGTAGCGAATCCGACTCCGAGTCCGTGGAGATGGATCCGAGCGGCGGTGTTTCCCCCGGCGAGTTTGCTTCTGTGCTCTCTGCCCCCGTCAAGAAACTTTTAGTCGACTCGATCGCTCTCAACTCTACCGCGTTCGAGAGTACGGTGGACGGCGAGTTGACGTTTATCGGCTCTAAAACCGAAACTGCGCTGCTTCTTTTCGCGAAGCAGTTCCTCGGAATGGGCCCGGTCAGCGTAGAGCGAGAGAATGCCACTACTTTGCAGCTGATTCCGTTCGATTCTGGCCGCAAGTGCATGGGTATCGTCGTGGCGCGCGAGAAGGGTAAGGCGCGGCTCTACATCAAGGGCGCGTCCGAGATTGTCCTCGGCAAGTGTACTCAGATGATTCAGGACCCCGCTCGCGACCTGGGCCTCGCTAGGATGACCTCGGATCATACGCGCACCGTCGAACACCTCATCAATCATTACGCCTCCCGGTCTCTCCGAACCATTGGTCTTGCCTACAGGGATTTCGAGCAGTGGCCTCCTCGGCGCTTCCGGCGAAATACCGGTGACGAGAACAGCACGGAGATCCCCTTTGAGGAATTGTTCCACGAGATGGTCTTTGTCGGTATGGTCGGTATTCAGGATCCCTTGAGAGACGGAGTGCCGGAAGCCGTGCGCATTTGCCAGAAGGCGGGCGTTACCGTGCGTATGGTTACCGGTGACAACAAGCTCACTGCCCGAGCCATTGCTCGCGAATGCGGTATCCTGCAGGCCAACAGTATCGTCATGGAAGGGCCCGAGTTCAGAAATCTGTCGAAGGACGAGCAGATGAAAATCATCCCGCGACTCCACGTTCTTGCGCGTTCGAGCCCCGAGGACAAGCGTATACTGGTCAAGCGGCTCAAGGACAAGGGTGATATTGTTGCTGTCACTGGTGACGGCACGAACGATGCGCCGGCCCTCAGGATGGCTGACGTCGGTTTCTCTATGGGTATTGCGGGAACCGAGGTTGCCAAGGAGGCATCGTCGATTATCCTCATGGACGACAACTTCAACTCGATTGTCAAGGCTCTCAAGTGGGGACGGGCCGTCAACGACGCAGTCAAGCGATTCCTCCAGTTCCAGCTCACGGTCAACGTTACGGCGGTCATTCTTACTTTTGTCTCGGCGGTGGTGAACAAAGACGAGTCCTCGGTGTTGACTGCGGTGCAGCTTCTCTGGGTCAATTTGATCATGGACACGCTCGCTGCCCTCGCTTTGGCCACGGATCCGCCGCGTGACAGCGTCTTGAACCGGCTCCCGGAGCCGCGAAACGCGTCGATTATCTCGGTCACGATGTGGAAAATGATTCTTGGTCAGGCCGTGTATCAGCTCGCAATTACATTCCTCATCTACTTTGGTCGCGACAAGGTGCTTCCCGAGACGGGCAAATGGGTGCTCGACGATGCGACGATTGGAACGCTGGTCTTCAATACGTTTGTCTGGATGCAAATCTTTAACCAGTGGAAGTAAGTGATCCTTTTTCTTATAATCCTACCTCGCCTCATCTCCTTATTTTTTTTTAAACCTAAGATATTAACGGAATATTTCCAATAGCAATCGACGTCTGGATAATGAATTCAACATCTTTGAAGGTGTCTTCAAGAACCAAATCTTCCTCGCTATTAGCGCGCTGATGTGCGGTTGCCAAATCCTTATCATCTTCGTGGGTGGCCCAGCATTCAAAATCAATGACCGGCCCGAAGGCACGCGAGACCCGCAGGGGCCGGTGTTGTGGGCTGTCGCTATCGTCCTAGGCTTTATCTCGATCCCGTTCGGTATCATCATCCGGCTGATCCCGGACCGGTTGATCCTCAAGCTGGTGCCAGACTACCTCAAGAGGCGAAGCAACGTTCCGGACTTGACGGTGTCGGACGAGGAGAGGTTTGACTCTTACCCAGCGGCTCTCGCCGATGTGCGAGACGAGCTCGCGTTCCTCAAGAGGATCAAGGGCGGACGGCTCAACAACCTCAAGTTTGCCATGAGGCACCCGCGCGAGACGCTCTTGCAGCGGTCACGCAGCCCGTCGCACTCGCGTACCAGCTCCATCAGACCTCCACACACGCCGGACCGAGAAGACAGCTTCGGATCGATCGGCGGCGCCACGATGCCTCCCTCTCCCGATAACCGCAAGAGGTCGAGGTCGATAAGATCGAGGTCGAACTCGGCGTTAGGCGCGCCGACGGTGATGGCGGGTATCGTGGCTGCTGGTGTCGCCGCAGGATGGTCGCCCATCGACCGGTCTACCTCGAGGGAAGACCGCGGAGAAGCTTCTTTGCATAGACAAGCGTCGTTGAATACACAAAGGACCGAGGAGTAAGGAAGGGAGAAAGAAGAAGGAAGAAGGCATGAATCGCTTTATGATTGATTTCACAGCACATCTGCACATATACCCAAATCCACACACTTGCACATGCATACATACAACTGTTGCCAATTACTCTGTGAGGACTTGGCTTCGCTAACTCTTTTTTGTCGCAAACTTTTTTTTTCTTTTTTCCTCCTTCCGACTCGTCGTTTTCCATCACCATGCTTCCTTCAGATCCTACGCCTAGGATCTTTCCGTGCGAATCCTTACCTTTGTGTTTGTGCCCTGCCACCATCATTTTTCCTTTTTTTTTTTTTTCCCTTTTTTTTCCCCTTTTCCTCTTGTACGATATAGCAGCCCCATTGGAGCAACTAGACGGGGACAGTGGCCAGTTTTGTTCTTTCGATTGGTATTTCTCTCGCAACACCCATAGACTTTCTTTTTTTTATTTCTTTTTTTTTTTTTGTTGTTGTTGTTGTTGTTTTTCTTCCCCGTTTTGTTAATTTTTCTTCCTCGAGGAGTTGGCCTTGATAGTATTATCTTCCATTCATCAATTCTTTTCCATCTGCAAAAGAGAGAAACAAAATAAGGAGTGGCGTTTGGAGAATTGGAATTCCTGGGTTCCGGTTTTCTTATTGCCTTGGTTTTTCGAGAAAGGGAGAATTTGTTATTCTTGACATAACATTCTTGTGCCTATTATCGCCATATTTTGTTTTAATTCCCTTTTTAGGGGAGAGAAGGAGGGAGAGGAGGGAAGGGAAAGAAGAGAAGAGGGATCTGTGTGTATAGTATTGGTAGTCGGGAATTTGAATAGATGGACTACACAAACACTTTGAATTTTGTCAAATATTGCCTGCATCAATGTATGTGTGTGTGTTTTGTTTGTGTGTGTGATGCGATGCGATTGATGTCGAATGCCCGAGTTGCTGCAGTGTGATTTAGTGTTGGTGTAAGTTGTGTTTGTTGCTGCATGTCGTACGTACCTGACGTGGCCAGGCCAACACGATACACGATGGGATTGAATTCCATCAATGCAGCACCGCCCTATCAACGAACGAGATCATAGACATCAATATCCCAGGTCATGATCGGCGGATGTCCCGAGTTTACCGTTGTCAGTTCGTTTTGTCATGGTGCCTTTGTTAGCAGCTATCATCTGTTTCTAGAAACTCGGAGATTTCCCGGAGTCGACCGAAGCATATCGATCGATTGATCCATGTATCCGGGCAGTGGTGTCGGGCAAGTTCGGACATGGCGGATGGTGGATGGCGGATGTGATGGATTAATATTATGGGTTCTCCGTAGTGGGCTTTTTTTGCCTTTGCCACGTCGGGGTCTTTAGCGCAATAGATTTTTCTCTTCTTTTCCTTCAATGTTCTTTTTTTTCCCCGACTATTTCTCTCATGTAAGTGCGCACCGTAAGCCTTGAGGTTTATAAACCATCTTACAAGTATAGCTTTCTCCTAATATATCTGTAAATATCTACAGCACAGCACAGATATAGATAGTTGCTGCAGCGCGATAGTAGAATCGATATTGACATTGATCAGTTGAAGAGTCATAACAATAGTAATCTCAATCGCAATAGCAACAGCATTTGATGTTGGACAATAGCCACTGTGCTGCTTCTTCTTCCGCTGCTGCTGCCTATGATCAAGGTTTCGAGGTTCCCCGTCTGGTTAAGTACTTCGTACAAGTCCAGGAAAGAAGAAGGAGAGATAGATAGATAGAGGAAGAGATAGAGCGCGCGAGAGAGTGTATATGCAGTGCGAGTGAGTGTGCCTAGGACTCGACTGTGATTGAATGAATGAATGACCTCGAGTTCTCCGTGTTGGCTTGTCCGCCCCTAGCAAGCCACGTTTCTTCCTAGCGTCGTCCAAGAGGTTTATTCCTTTTTAACCTTCCATCTTCTTATTATTTCGTCAATCCAATCTTCTTCCATTAAATATCTCTAGTATAGACCAAGACGCACCACTGCGGTTGCTTTTCTCCATCTACGCCAATTTTTCTTCTTCTTTTCTTCTTCTTTTTAATCCACGAGAGCCGGATCGGGTTGGTCTATCTCTATCTCACCTTGAACGTAACCAGATCGTGTTGATATACCATCTACTTCGTACCCTCTTGTCACCTTGTCATCTTGTCATCTTGTCATCCCCGGGTCTACCTTGGGCGTGTTCAGACGTTCCTTTAATTCATCAATCACTGCCTGCCTCTACTAGGACTAGGTGGTGATATTGATATGGTCGTGCTGGCACACACACATCGACGCAGTAACACAAACACGGAACACGGAACACGAAACGGGCAAGCAATCAGACTGCAAACGCATCTTCTCTAGTCTTTCCTTTGCGCTGCGCAGCCCGTCCCCTTGATCTCTTTTCTTTATTGGACTATCAAGGTCTTGGTTGAAGGCTGGAGTTTTTATCTCAAGCAAGAGCAAGATCACGAGAGAGCGAGAGTGGGAGCGGGAGTGAGAGTGAGATCGAGTCTTGATTGAGCCTTATACCCGTTTACAAGTACAAAGAAAAGTACAATTGTACGCTCTCCTGTGTTATCCGACTTTGGTGACTTGGTCGTCCGATTCTCTCATTCTTCTTATTCTTGTTCTCGAATTCTTCTCTCCCTTGTTCTTTCTTTACACTTCATCCCACTCAACCACAACCAACATCCGCAACAACTACAACCACAACTGTTGCAACTCCAACCACAGCCACGACCACGATCAACAGCTCTGATTGATTCATTAATTCTTTCAGCCTGATCCTACATCTACACAATAGATTATAGATTCCGCCACCACATCAAATCATCCCAAGCCACAACCCCTTTGTCTCCTCCAGCTCCAACTCGCTCAACACTTGGTCCCGTCCCTGCTCTATCTCATTTTTGTGGAAGGCAAATCCGGCAATCGCCAATTCCAATTTTACAACTAATTCAATCAAGGGCCAAGGCTGGCATCTCGACTCCATCAACATCCATCCCACTAGCCGAGAAGCCGGACAGCATTGGAACTCAAGCTTGGAGCCGGACTCGACTGGTTTTCTCTAAGAATTTATCGACAACCCGAGCCGGACTAGAACAAAACATCAATCAATTTGATCAAGGAATAAACCTCAGTCCCTTTCCCAGGCGACTGGCGCAACCACAAATATCACACTTTTTTTGACTTTGACGTGTGTGTACGCGGAAACCAGCATAAACTCATTTTTCATCCGTTTGGTTCCTCAACGCGTACTTCCTAACTTCTCGTCATCTCACAACTTATTTCTTTGTCTCATCTCGTCACTTTCTACAGCTATTTCCCCCCAGTCCAGCCTGTTTCACAACCCTCGCCCGAAACCGAAACCTAACCTTTTCTTCTCTATTCTTTTGTTTTTTCGCCATTCGCCAACTTTTTTGCTCACTGCTCACCCAGAATCCTAATCACCACTGCATCTCATATCTCACATATCCCGGGCCACGCTCTCCTCTCCCCATGGCGAATTCCAAAACCGCAGCCAAAGCTACGGCTGCGGCCCCCTTAACCAAACACACTCTCCCTCCCCACACAGAACCCACCACCCGAAAGGGCGCCAAGTCGCCCACAAGCAGCGCCTCGTCCGTGTCTTCGCGTTCCTCGCGCTCCAAATCCAAGTCCAAGACCAAGACCAAGAGCAGCCCAAAAACCAAGGCCAAGGCGAAGCCCAGGACCAGGAAACAGCCCGCGTCTCGGTCGGCGTCGACGTCCGATCGAGGTGATGCCGGTGAGGATGGTGATGATGAAGAGACCAGCAGCAGCAGAGCGTCGGCGTTGCAGGAGTTGGAGGATCACATTATTGATGCTTGGGACACCGAGTCGATTTTGGCCGAGGTCATTGAGGGGTTGACGGATATGCGAGATGGATCGGATGGTGAGTTTCTTTTTTCTTATCTTTTTTTTTTTCCCTTTCTTTACAGGCTGCTTCGAAGGAGAGAGTATCGCCATGCCCCACGGCTCATATCAAGGCACTCACTCTCAACTCTCATCAATCGCGCTATATTTTCATTTCTTTCCCTGTTTAAATTCTTTCCGTTTTTATTCTTTCTCTGTCCCTGTGCCCTCTTTTCGCAAATGCCAGGCTCCCTGCTAACCCTCTCTTTTAGACCCTGAGTGCTGCCCTCCTGACGAGGCAGCCGACCTTCGCCACCAACTCCGCCAACTAGGCCCCCAAGAGTTCTGTCGCCGCACCATAGACTCCGGCACCTACACTGCCAGGAGGCTCCTATCCGCCTTCAACATCCGCCCTCCCTCCTTCTTGGACGGCTGCCCCGACGAGGCCTACTTTAGCCTCCTCTCGGCCGCCATCGCGCGCGAGCTCAACAAGCGCGTCAAGCTAACCCATCTCAACACCGTCCAGGACGCCGCCGACCTCATCAGCCGCAGCAAGAACATCATTTGCCTTACCGGCGCCGGCATTTCCACGAGCCTGGGAATTCCCGACTTCCGATCCAAGGGCACCGGTCTGTATTCGAAGCTGGAGTACCTGGGCCTTAACGACCCGCAGGAAGTCTTCGACATCGAGCAGTTTAGGGCCGATCCGTCTATTTTCTACTCCGTCGCCAAGGACATCCTCCCCTCGACTGACCGGTTCACCCCTACCCACGCCTTCATCGCCATGCTACAGCAACGAGGCAAACTCCTGACCAACTATTCTCAGAACATCGATAACCTCGAGGCCAAGGCCGGTATCCACCCGTCCAAGCTCGTACAGTGTCACGGGTCCTTCGCCACCGCTAGCTGTATAGAATGTGGCTTCAAGACCGACGGCGAATCCATCTTCCCGGACATCCGATCCGGCACCCTCCCTCGCTGTCCCGAGTGCACCAAAACCCTCCGCTCCGCAGCTTCCAACAACAACGGCAGAACGAAGCGCAAACGCTCCCGCGGCTCCGACGCTAACAAGAGGCGCAAGCGCAACGGAAACGGCTACGGAGGCTATCACGACGATGACGACTCGGGCTCCGAATTCGACATCCCCGAAGCCGGCGTCATGAAGCCCGACATCATCTTCTTCGGCGAGGCACTCCCGGACGACTTCGCCCTACGTCTCACGGAGCACGACCGCGACCTCGTCGACCTCGTCGTCGTCATCGGCACGTCGCTCAAGGTGTCACCCGTCAGCGAGATCGTCAGCTACCTCCCCGCCCACGTGCCGCAGATTTACATCTCGAGGACCCCCGTCGAGCACTTGAATTTCGATATCGATTTATTGGGCGATTGCGATGTCGTCGTGGCGGAGCTGTGTAGAAGGATGGGGTGGGAGTTGGAGCATGAGATGGTTCCGCCGGACCAGGTTGTTGAGGTGAAGAAGGAGGAGGGGTTCGTGAGTCGGTGGGCGTTTAAAGAGGCTTAAGACACTTTCTGTTTTTAGGGAGGCTGGTTTTCGATTTTTTTTTTTTTTAACTTTTGGGGGAGAAGGAGGAGTGCTTTCTTCGTTCTCTTTATGACACCCCCTTTTTTTATAACTTCTTTCTAAGGGATGGAGATGGATGGACTGGTGGCGTTTTATATTGGAGTCCGCATTTAGCAAGGCGGACAGAGAAGGGGGGAGTGGGGGAGAAGAGATGGGGAAATGTTTGGTTTCGAGCTTTCCGTCTGCGTTTGTTTAAAAAAGAGAGACGCCATACCCACGAATCCTAGACTAGAATTGTTCTCTTTTACAAATATATTCCCCGGTGTTATTTTTTTCATCTCCTCTTCTCATGAAAGTCTGTTTCTAGAGAAAAGAGGATTGTGTAGCTGGCTCGTTTGGGCTAAACTAATGGTTGAGAGTAAAAAACCTAATCATGAAATTTCTCGTAACGAAAATGGCAAGTGCCCGCATCTTGTAGCCTCAACGAATATCATGTAAAATCCAGCAGAACCTTTACGCTTCGGACTCTTCGTCCACATCCTCAAGAAGGTACACCAGAGTAATACCCATGACGGGTTCCAGGCCGCCGTGGTGGCCGGCCATGGGAGTATGTTGCGTCAGGTTGTAGTAGGACTTGATGGACAGCTCGTCGCCGGGTTTGATGGAGCCGAGGTTCTTGCAGAAGCTGATGGAGGAAATGTGTAGTATGTGGCCGTCGGAGCCGTGGTCGTGGCCTCCTTCGTGGGAGTGGCCGGGCTCCTCTTCGCCATGTTCGTGGCCAACCTCGCCTTCTCCTTCTCCGTGATCGTGGTTTGGTTCACCTTCCTCTCCATCGTCATGGCCGGCTTCTTCTCCTTCATCATGAGAATGCGGCTCATCCCCATGACCATGCCCCCCTTCCTGCCCTTCCTGCCCTTCCGTATCCTCATCCTCATCCCCATACATGCCAACGTGCGTAATAAACCCAGCAGACTCGCCATATCTAGCGACTTGCTTGCACAAAATCTCCCCATTAACACCAAAATCCTGCCTAACCCCACCATCATGCAAATGTCCCAACACGCTCAGAATCTCTCCCGAAATCGTCGACTCCCAGGCAATCTCGGCGTCGAAGACTGGTTCGTCGAGCGTCACGTTGTACTGGGCGTTGCTGCACAGCCCGGCGATGTCGATCCATAGCGGGGTGACAGCGCGGAAGCCGGCGGCGGTTGACTTGTCGGAGGCGGGGACGAATTCGTAATCGATTGTGAGGAAGGCGGTGCGCGGGAGGGCGGATTCGTTCATGAGTTCGGTGGTGTGGGTGATGTTGGCGTCGCTGCTGAAGTAGACGCCTACATTTCGGGTTCTAACGAGCGAGTGAGTCACCGTTTTACTTGTGGCCTTCACTTCATTGTCATATTACGCACCCGTTGTTCGAAACGTCCAAAACAGTCCGCTCATTCCCCGAAGCAAAAATCCTGGCCGGGGCATCCTCGCAGGTGACGTCCTGCACGCTCCTGTCCATTAAGAGCGTATGGTGCAACCACATGCCGGTGTCGGCGTTCGCGACGGACCCGTCTTCGAACTCGAGGCCCGCCAGGAAGCTGGTGATGTAGCAGTCCGTGCAGGGGATCTCCAGGGGCCCGTCGAAGTTCTTCATGCCCATGGTCTCCGGGTCGTGGACACCCGGGACGAGAAAGGGCCCGTAGCGGACCTTGAGGCGTTGGGCGCCGAGATCCTTGAAGTGGACTGGGTCGAGGACCTCGACCTCCTGGGCTGTGGATTGTTAGCTTGTGGGCTCTTGGGGTGAGTTTTATGAGGTGGAAGGAGATGTGGATAGATTTGGTTCTTACTGTTAGCCCTGGTCTTGCATTTGGAGGCCGCTGAAGCGAGGCTCCCGAGGGAGAGGAGATTGGCTACCATAAGTGTCCGCATGGTGGCTGTATGTGAATTGATCTTTCAAGTTGGATAGTGCAACGAGTGTATGAAAACGAATGTGGAAAGACTTCAATGTTCAATGTTCAATGTTGAAGGAGCTACCGCTGATTGATGATTCGAATATAGCTTCCTCCTCGACCTGGAAACTAGCCACCTCTTGTACCCGGATGAGAAATCCAAAAAGAAGAAAAGGGACTCTAGATATATTTAGAGAAAGCAAAGCAAAATTACGAAAAAAGGGAAGTCCTGTCCGGAGGCATCGGATGAGAAGTTTCCCCAACGGTCAACTCTTCGTGATGGTATTGTCCCGGGAACCTGCAATCTGTATCTGCAGGAGCATTACCAAGCTTGTGCAACGGCTCCAAGCCGCAATTATTTACGCGATATTGAATGACCACCTTCTGGCTGTCCTGGCTGTCTTGGCTGCACTGGGGCTTTGCAGGCTGCCGTATTTCTCGTGGTCCGGTTGGGCACTTTGTCTCCGTTCTTTACTAGCGGCTTCATTGGGAACCAAGCCCATGAGACTCACGGATTAAGTTGAGGGACTCCCAGTCGAAGCCAGCGATGTTTGGCGGTGAAAGACAAGACTGGTTAGGGGCATGAATTCTATGAGTTTTACACCTCTTCTCTACACCTTCGGCTTCTTGCTTTCTTCTGCACCGATGCCGGAGATGGTTGATCCTCGTCCCCGCAAACATTGAACGCGCCGTCTTCCAAAGCTAGGAATATTACCTGTGCTCTATGTTTAGGTGCCTTATAAGGATATAACACCGAGCAGAATATGGCACAAAATGGTCGATAGGAGGCCGGATTAACAACTCCCCGACCAATATATTGCAGAGTTGCGGGATTTGCTCAGCACATATCTGAGGGAAACCATGTTCCTGTTTTAACCGGCCAAGGGGCTGGAGTTCGTTCCATTCATCTCCCTTCGGAAAGAGAAAATAAAAGGAAATAAATCAATCAAATAAAGTAACATCTTACACGAGATCGGGAGATGCCGTATAAAGGGCGAGGGTGTGGGCAGTTCGGTAGACGGACCAGATATTGAATGTAGATTAATTGCGGTGGCTTAGAAAGGCAGAGTACGAATGTAAACGAACATACGAGCGGAGGGACCAAAGGAGGGCATGTCTGCGTCAGCTTGCATTTCTGTTAGGGTTGGTAAGAAGAGGTGATTTGGAACAAGTCATTCTTCTCGCTCCATTCATAGGAAATAGGAAATAGGAAACGAGGTTGTCAGTCGTGAGCCCAAATTTGGCTGGCCTTGGTGGACGTTGAAGCCTGTACAGAAATTGAGATATGCACGAAGCACTTCGTACTAGTACGAAGTACAAGCACTCTTTGCCAAAATGAGAGTTGACTTCAATGTTCCTGGCAGAGTTGGGCTGTAATTGGCGGATATATTGGATGTGGGGTGTTGTTGGGGTACCTGAACCCCAAATGTTTCAGGGGGCTAGACGCCACATTTGATCTGCTGTTTTATTCACGCGCCACGATTAATTGTGGATTGTGGCTTTGACCTTCGGGGGGCGCTTGGAGTCTTGGAGTCTTGGATCTTTGACACTGCGCCGAAACGTGCCACGTTCGCAGGACAGGGGAAACAGAACATTGAACCAAAGAGATCGACGATTCTACCATTGGGCCCTCGAGAACAGCAGGCTGTTTGAAACAATCGTCGGGTCATATCCGCGAGGGGCTGAAGCTGAGCTCTACATTTCTGTGTATATAATTTTTTTTTACTTTCTTCAGCGTCGCAGTTCGGTTCCTTCATTGATTTCGATTAGCCATTGATTCCAGCCCCAGCTTTCATCTTTCATCTTTCATCTTTCATCTTTCATCCGCCTCAAGCTGGGCCGGGAGGGAATTGCCCACTAGAAAACTTAAAAACTTTCGCCATGCCGCCCAAATCAAAATCCTCCAAGAACCCCGGACCGGCTCCGGAGGGCTTCACCCCCGAGAGGTTTGAAAAGGAGCTCCAAAGCCTCGCCACAAAAGCCCAAGAGCAAACATGGGCCAAGGAAAGCACCGAACGCGTCGTGCGGTATCTCGTCCCCTTCCTCCTGCTCACCCTCCTCGGAATCAGCTCCACCGCGTCCCAACAGGCTCTATCGCCGGTTTTCGGCTCACTGCCCGCCGCCGTTTGGAATTCCAAGTTGACGGCGGCGGCGTGTTTTATAGGATGGGCTGGGAACGTGTGGATTGAGCGTCTGCTGCCCGTGGGTCCCGCCAAGCTGATCCCCGTGTTTGCCATCTACGCGCCTACCGTGCAGTTCTTCCTGAGCCAATTCAGTGGCCTCTTGACGGCGAGGTGGGGTCCTCTGGTCATCGAATTTCTCACGCTGTTCCCCGTTACGGTGCTTACGGCCTCTTGCGTGGCGGGCCTGCTAGACGGGATGAGCTTGAGGCCGTTGCCCAAGTTCCTCGGGGACTCGGCTCCCGGTCTCGTCTCGCTTTTGTACTTCAAGTTCGTCGAGAACCTGTCGACAAGGCTGTTCCTGCACTATGTCGGCCGGTCCATCTTCCTGACCAGAATTGGTCTAGAAATGCTCCTGGCAGCTGTCTATACAGTGCTGGCGCCCTCTAGACTCGTGCTCCTCACCGTCCCGGCCATCATCCACACTACCTTCTTCAACTACCACCTCCCCACGCCCACGGCTACGACGGCCCTGCAGGCGAAGCTGGAAGCCGATCACTGGCTGCTCCTGGACCGCAAGGAATCGCTCACCGGGTACATCTCGGTGCTCGAGAGCGTCGACCAGGGATTCAGGGTGTTACGATGCGATCACAGCCTTCTCGGCGGTGAATGGGTCAAGTTCGAGGGCCCTGTTCTGGCTGAGCCGATTTATAGCGTGTTTGTTATGCTGGAGGCTGTGAGGCTTGTTGAGGTCCCGGAGCCTATTGAGGATAGCCAGGCCAAGGCTCTGGTAATGTATGCTGACTCTGTGTTTTGTTTTTACTCTGCTCTCTCTCTCTCTCTCTCTTTCTCTCTTGTTGCTAACCATGACATTTACTAGCGGGCTCGGCATTGGCACAACACCAGCCGCCCTCATTGCTCACGGCATCGACACCACCATTGTCGAGATTGACCCCGTGGTGCACGAGTTTGCTGGCAAGTATTTCCAACTGCCAGAGAAGCACAACGCCGTCATCGATGATGCCGTCAGCTACACGCAGAAGCTATCCAAGGAGTCCCCGGAACAGTTTGATTACATTGTTCACGATGTTTTTACTGGCGGTGCTGAGCCGCTACCTCTTTTCACGCTCGAGTTCCTTGAAGGTCTTCATGCCCTTTTGAAGCCCGGTGGTGTCATTGCCATTGTAAGTTGATTGGGAAAGCAAAATCCAGGAAATGATATATATGTGGCGCATTTTTTTCTCCGTGAAGAAGCTAATTCTGATATCTTCCTGGCAGAACTACGCCGGGGACTTCCTCCTCCCGGCCCCCAAAATGGTGATGCAAACCATCCTCCACGTCTTCCCGTCCTGCCGAGTCTTCCGCGAGTCGGAAAAGCCGTCGGCCGAGGAGATGGAAGAGTCTGGACAGGACTTCATCAATGCCGTCATCTTCTGTAGGAAGAGCGCCGGCGACCCCGTGACGTTCAGGGAGCCCGTGGTGGGGGATTTCCTGAGAAGCAGGTCCCGCGAGATGTTCCTCGTGCCGAAGCACGAGGTGGACCTGGGCGAGTTCGGTGCGGTGGGGGATAATGGTGTAAGCTTATTGATGGCAAATGGCACGCAGGAGTTGGCTGGAGAACAGGAGAAGAGTGCTGTTGGGCATTGGGATGTTATGAGGATTGTGTTGCCTGCGAAGGTATGGGAGATGTGGTGATGGGAAGGGGTCTAGATGTGTTGTTCATACCCTGGTGCCTTGGGGTTTGAGGGATCAGGGAGTGTGTACGATGACAGTGATGATGATTATTACTCTCTCTTTCTCGTACCTGCTGCAATAATGTCGGATTAAAAGACGGGAGTTTTTAAGTCACAGGTTATCTAGAGGCACTAGAATCATCTCAAATGCTCACGACGCCGTATTGCTCTCACTTGTTTCTCCTCACAGGCAAGCTTCACACGAAGTATACTACGCGTTCTGACTGCTACATAATCTTCTTATCACCTCGGCCACAGTCTTGCGACTACGTGAGATAACAGCGCTGACACCGGAACTCCCCACGTATTGCCCCAATCACTTGGCGTCATGGGTATATTTGATATTCTTTAAGGGAGCAGAGAGCAGAACAAGTGGTTGTGAGCAAGGCAGCTGTCTCTCTCACTCATCAATGTATAAGCAAGAGTTCACGAAGGTGATCTATTTTCTCTCGTACGAGGATTCTCTTACCCGAGAAGATGGCAGATTGACATTGTGCACCAGTTCGTCTTTTTCCTTGTCGCCGGTGCCATTAGGCGGTGTCGGGGCGGTGAGTGATCTTCGTTGTCGGGCCGCAGGCTTCGTGTGACTTTTAAGACATTCATTCTATTTGGTTTCTACAGCCTATCTACCTGAGATTGAGGTGGATTTCCCAGTTCTACACGTTCTGCCCATTTTGGCTAACCGTGGGAGATGTGGGAGGTGGGCATCTAGAGGCTACGCGAGGGTGTTCCTGAGGGCGATCAGTGAGAAAAGCAGCGTGGTGAAGCGTAGGACGATGGTGCAAACAGCAAGTCCGTTGGGTGCGCTCTGGATCGAGGATTGCGTTACTTGTAGAGTTGGAGATCTCTCGCTCAGAGGAGAAGGGGGAGACAGAGGCGGGTGGAAGGGGGGTTGATCGTCGGGACATGATTTGGAAGAGCCGGTGGGTGGGAGATGCACCGAGCATCTGGAGGTCTGGAGGGAAACCAAGGAATGCGATACGACACCGAATGATCGCAGAGAGGGAGATTGAGACAGGTACAAGGGCTTTGCGGCGACGAGAATATAATCCAAGTTCGTTCTTCAGGTTGAGATAGAGCTCGATTATCATCATCCTTCGTGATCTCGATGTTGTAATGTTGTACTTCGTACTTCGTACTTCGTAATGGGTTCGTCAAACACACCTGGCGACAGTTGAAAAGAGACCACGACAAGTTGAGCAGTTGGGAAGGCTTGATCAACGAAATTCCTCAAGTCCAAGTCAGTGCTTCATCTCCATCTCCACGTCCATGTCCATGTCCACATCCATCTCCATCATCTTCATCTCCTGCATCTCCTGATTCCTTACTTCGGGATCTTCCGCTTAAACACAATGATTGTTCCATGACCATCATGATCACCCATCGTTTATGCCGCCCCCTCGCCGTGGACGGTGGAAGCCCCTCTCTCCGAATCGCGAGCCACA
Source organism: Scedosporium aurantiacum (assembly GCA_000812075.1). Classification (NCBI taxonomy): domain Eukaryota; kingdom Fungi; phylum Ascomycota; class Sordariomycetes; order Microascales; family Microascaceae; genus Scedosporium; species Scedosporium aurantiacum. The sequence continues at coordinate 50,953 of JUDQ01000117.1, forward strand.
GTTTTCAGCCTCCTCTTTGGGAATAAAGGGGCCCGGGAGAGAGGCACAGGCGCAGGCGCAGGCATGGTCACAGGAAAGGGAGGGTTACGATGGATGCAGAGCCTCTCGGATGCAGTTGCATCTTCAGCAAGCTCCCGCCTGCCAGACCTGCCATCTGGAGTTTCTGCTGTTCAACCTCGCTTGAAGCGAGAAGCCCGTGCGCGGGACCAGAGAAAGTCTAATCGCAATTGAGGGCAAGGAACACTCTTCCAATATTTTATCAATTTGCGATTGACGAAGGGAAAGAGGGGGGGCGACGACGTACAGACGAGAAAGAAAGAAAAGCACGAGAAAAAAACAACCGTTACGCTAACAAAGGAAGGTGCGGCATCTCGCCAAGTACCACGCCACTCTCACCACTGCTTGACGGCACCGTGTATCCGTGTACAGGTACAAGGAGGCGGACAGACAGTAGACACCCCGCCGTTTCGTACCTTGCAGCCAAGAGCCAAAATGGGCTGCCGAGCGACCGACCCTGCCCCGCTTGCTTCCGACATCTCGGGTTTCAAGTGAAGCCTCACAACTGGTCGATTTCACCATCCCCTTGTCAGCCTTGCAGTCTAACCCAATCAATGTCCGCCCCCAAAACCTTCTCTCACGGCTTTTCTGCCTCTGAGACGAGCACTGAGCTGAACAACACACCACAATCGGGGTACCGTACAAGTACTCTTACAGAGAGAACGTGTTTTTGAGGGAGAGAGAGGCAAGCACTTGCTACTCAGACTTCCACGGAGGATCAGACTATTCCTCCATACAAACACGGGGTACTTGGTCTGTACGAAGTATGCACGGCGATTCTTTTTTTCAGAGGCTGCTTTGCTCTTGATCTTCCTTGCATTTGGGGGTTGGCCCATCTCCCAATCGCGCCTCGACCTGTCACTCTTCATCATCCTTGGCTGCCATCTCTTCGGTCCCTACTTCGTACTTGGTATGGTTGAGTTGTAACGTGAACCTTGAGCCAAGCATTCTCTTTGCTGCTGCTCTGTGTCCCTGAGCCCTGAGCGCCCCTCACTCTGCATGTTCGTGTCTTTTGGTAGTAGACAATCCTACCTTGTACCATTACAGTCTCTGCTGTTGCATTGTGTGGGCCCGCCGTCCATTGTGTTTCTCTCCCTCCTCCGTACTTCGTACTATCGTCTTCTCTTTCTCCATCTTGAATCATCATCGTGAAGGAGGCAATCGTCGTCGTTGCCCGGCATGTTGTTTGTATAAACATGTCGTGATTTAGACATCACCATCTTTGGCCACTGAGATGGTCTACTTTTCCTAGTGTTAAGACTTCGTTTCTTTTTCTTGTTGGTGTCCGCGAGTCCGGCCTCATGAACTCTCGTTCCACTTATTTTCTTCCATTCTCTTCTTAATTTCCCTTCTTCTTTTCCCATTGATTGGGCTTTCGATTCTATCCTTTCCTTTCCTTTCCTTTCTTTTCTTTTATTTTTCTACGCCGCTAGTCGGCTTTCGCCGTCATCATGGCGACGACAGGTGTTACTCCTCCGGTCACCAACCCGGTGACTCCAGCTGCCATCAGCTCAGGCATTAACCAAGCGGCATCAGCCCTAGATACACAGGCCCTCGTTGCCGCGTTCGCTTTGTCAGTGGCTCCTACGATCCCCGGGTTGGGAAAGAAGAGTGTTCTACTCGATATCATACTAACAGCGCGAGTTGGATTACTTGTAGTGGTATCGCCATAAATGGGGCATCGGCAGCTGCCTTTCTCATGTTTAGGGGGAAGACCACGTCTCTATCCAAGGACGGCCAGAGGCTGGTCCTCACGATATTCCTTCTTTCAGCAGCCCTGTGGGCTGGAATCGATTTCATCGCAACCGCAATCGACCCCTCCTCCCCGTCCAACTGCCAAGTCGCGGCTGTCATAGCCGCCGCCTTCGACCAGATCGCGAGAACCGCTTTGCTTCAGTACTTCTTGTGGGCTACTGCCGCCGTGGCCAAGACCGCAGCCCAGCGTTTCGTCCCTCAGGGTCTCTTGCTCGTGCGATTTATAATTGGCGCCGTGTGGGTTGGTATGCAGAGGCCTCAGTTCAAACCCGCCTGTGTCACGACTACCGAGATTCTTCCCATTTCTATTACCACCATTATCGTAGACGCCGTTGTATTTGCCGTGTGTCTTCTTAGACTCTTTTCGACTGGTGGCCTTAGGGATGCTAAAGACGATGCAAGGAGCGAGGAGAAGGCCCAGGGCGTCACGTTGACCATGGCCGGCTACGGCATTTGGCTGGCAGTAAGTTGTCACTTTTAGACTGCGAATGCTTCTCTCTTCCCCTACCTATTATAGGCGGGAATACTGACTGTATGTCGTAGGCGAGTATTCCTATGCACCTAGGAATCACCGGCATTCCCCTAATCTTGAGGACTGCTCTCCCTGCCGCTGCGTTGGCCATCCTCGTTGGTAAGTTTTTGTCACGAAGCCCTGTTCGCGTGCTTTAAGTCAGTAGGCCATTCGAAGAGCATCAGGTCTAACCCGGACATCAAGCTATCATTGCCGCTTTCTGTGGCGTTCTTTCACTCAATAACTCTCGCCCCTTCTCGAGGCCGCCGGAAGCACCGTCGCCTACACGCCAAAGTGCGACTCGAGACCTCCCGAGCCGATCCCTGTCATCCTCATCTTCGGAATACCCTCCAAGCCGATACGAAGACGTGAAGCGAGGTGAAATAATTTCCATCTCCGCCTTCCCTACTCCGCCGAGCCGTGAAGGACCTGATTCAGGGAACAGCCCCGTCGCTCAAAACACTCTCCCGACTATCGATCAACCCGTCATTGGACAAGCCATCACTGGGGTGGGTGGTTTTCCGGTCCAGGGCCAGCTGTTCCCGCCAATGCGAGCCAAGGCCACCCCTCCTCCTCCTCCGCCTGTGCAGCAACTCAAGCCTTCGGAGGGACGAGCCAACTCCGTTAGACCAAAGAAGAACCTGTTTGATCTCGGCAAGGGTCCAGGTGGTGGAGTTGCAGCTGCGAAACTCGCCATCTCCGGTCCCATTCTTCAAAACCGAGCCGACGAGCAGAACCCTCTCAACAAGATTGCTACCGTTGACTTGGCCACCGCCGCGAAGAACGAGAGGGAGCGGAGGGATCAGAACATGTTGCAGAGGGACTCTAGTCTAATCGCCAAGCGACCGGCTCCCCAGCCCCCTGCCATCACGCCTGAGGAGGCCATGAAGCGATCTCAGAGCGTGAAGAGAAAGGAGATTGCGTCTAACACTCCGCCAGCCGATGAAGTTTCTGGTGGAAGGCTAAGCGTTGAGGATGTGGCGCCTACCGCCATGACAACTTCTGCGCAGCTGTCTCCCGGCGTCGAGGAGATACGTAGGAGGTCGCCAAGGCTTGTTCCCCAGCCTACTCCTCAAGAACCTGCCCAGCTTCAACAACCCACGCGCGAGCTGGAGGATCCTCGACCTGCTCCTCCCAAGCCGGGCCAGATGAAGCCTGAGCCAGCAAAGATCATACCCCAGCGACCACCCCGCCCGGAGAGTCTGGGCATTGACGTCGCTCCGGCTCCTCCTAAGGCCTTTCGACCGATAGCTCCGGCTCCTCCGAGATTCTCGCCGGAGGCTGTACCTAAGCCAGTCCAAAGAAGCCAATCCCCACCACGATTCCCCTGGGAGGAAGAGGATAGGCGGCGATCCCCTGATGCCGCAGTCTCTACTCAGCCAGTTCAACCCCAAGCTGCTAGCAGGTCGCCGCCTCCTCGACTTCCCAGCCCTCCACAAACCCAAGCGGAGTATCTTCCTCGGGCGTTCTCCCCCGAGAAGATGTCCTCTCCCCCAAGGATGCAGTCACCTCCGCAGGTAGGACGTCGGAGCCCACCTACCGGGGTCGGTACAGGCGCTATTCCCAAGCCGCCGCCATCGCCTCCGTCCCAGGAGCCTAGCAAAGCACAGAAAGTCGACTCCCGTATGTCGATTCTTCCAAGAAAGACCTCCGTAAAGACGGATATCCGGCCATCGAGACAACGACCCCCTTCAGTGGAGGATCTTCCATCGCCTGAGAAGCCTGCAATCCAGCGAATGGTTGCAGCTGGTCTTCCCGGAAACCCCAGGGCCATGGCTATGAAGACTCTCATGAACGAAGCCGAGAACAAGCGTGTTCAGACGGTCATGTTTGTAAACAACATCGAGTACAACGACCCTGTTGCAGTTCGCAACATCCTTCAGGGTGCGGCCGACAAGGTGGCCGCCAAGAACGCAGCGGCCGAGGCGAATGAGGAGACGACTTCTGTCCTACACAGGCCGCGACCGATTCCCAGAACGAGGAATGCTCAGGAGGACCAAGGCATTCCTTCTCCTGCGTCTCCGATGCTCCAGCGGACCAAGTCCGGCGCCATGGCGGAGAGGAAAAAGTCCATCCTAAGGTCCAACCCTGGCAGCCCCACGCAACTCCCGCCGCTCCCTCCTGCGCCGATGCCCAAGCGCCCCGGTAATCCGATCCGCCCTCTCCCGAACGACACCAAGAGCATGACGTTTGATGAAAAGATGGAAATGTTCTTCCCTGCTCCTCCCAGCCGTCCCGGTTCCAGCCACAGCAACAGCGGCGCCGGAAAACCCACCCTTTCCCCCATCCCCACCATGCCGGCCTTGCCCGCCTCGTTCCTGGAAATGGATGGCGAATCGGAGAAGGAAAAGTCGGATCGCACGACCAAGACCTCCTTCCAGACCCAGAGCATCGTGGAGATTGCCGATCTCAAGAACCGTGAGCTCAACGCGCGTAACACCGCCAAGTTCAGCGTCGATACGGAGACCACGACCGGTGTCAGCCAGGCCTGGCTCCCTCCTGTGCCTAGCATTCAGGGACTACCGTACCCTACACAGGAGGGCAAGAAGAGGCAGTCTTCTCCCGTACTTCCCTACATCCCTGACAACGCTTCCGTCTTTAGCGACGGTAAGACGCAGGATTATGATGACGCTACGACGAACTGGGGCTCCGTCCATTCACCCGCCAGGGCAGTCAATATGAGGAACGCACAGCAGCAGGGAGGTCCGAAGAAAACATACGTCTCCAAGAAGAGCGACAAGGAGATGATGACAATCATGCTCGACGACTCCAATGGCGCACGCAGAGATATCGCCGAGAGGGAGTCGTGGTTGGCCGATGGCCAAAGGGCCATGAACACTCCTCCTAAGGATCTCTCAGGCGACTCAAAGCGGGAGAGCCGCTGGCACCGCCGAGTGGGTGATGAGTGCCCGACCTTTTCGGACCGCAAGGAGAAGACAAGATCACGGAAGATGGTGCCCCCTACCCCGCTTCTCCTCCGTGGCGTTGGCAACAAGAATATGGTCGTCATCCGAGCCGCGGAGCCGTCTCCTCTCGAATCGCCCAGCGAGGCCTACCGTGATATCCAGTCGAAGCTGAAGAAGCTTGACGACGCCAACCGGGACTCCGTTGGAAGCGAAGGTCGTAAGCAAGCGCTTCTCGACAACTTGGAACAGGAGATGGGCCAGCAGGAGAGTTACTGGCTTGGAAGGCAGGGTGATATCAACCGCGACTCCATGTCGACAGTCAGGACCTCTCCAAGGAGGGACTCCGTCCATGAGGCTGCCTCCAGGACTGCCGCACGTGGACAGGCTGCTGCGAATATGGGTAGCCTGCTTAAGCCGACAGAAGTTGCTCGCGTCCAGCTTAGCAGCCCTACTCCACCAGACACTGATGAGTCTGATGACGATGCCCTCGACAAGCGCGTGCAAGCCAGCAAGATGCCAGATCAGCCTAAGGAGAAGAAGCCCGCACCCGCTAGGCTATGGACTCGAGCTCCTTTTGTTGCCGTAGGACGCAACACAATCGTACATCTCCTCTGGGCCCCTGTGAGGCCAGCGCCGAAGGAGCATAACACTCCCACCTCGAATGTCATGACGGATATGACTACTTCTTCTATCCCGAGGAAGGCCAGCAAGCGATCGCTGACTAGCCAGCCTCTCTCCAAGATTGAGAGCACTAGCTTGTGGCAGAAGCCCAAGAAGGCTCATTCCTCGTCCAGTCGTCTCTGGGGATCGACTGCTCCGATGCCAAAGGCGCAGAAGGCTCCTAACCGACCCACAACTCAGCGACCCGCGCGCCGAAGCCGCCGTGTCACCATGCTCCCGGACATCCTCGAGAGCCCACAGCCCCTCCCTGACAACCACGGGACCCTCGGCATCTTCCGATTCCCGTGGGGCGAGAAGTCCGACACGGCAACGCTCAACTCACGTCCTAGCCACATGTTCATGGCCATGCCTGGCACCATGTCTACGGGTGGCCCTGCCATAGCCGCGGCGCTTGAAGCCCGATCTAGGCAACTTGAGTCTCAGGAATACTCGTCTTCGTTCTTCGACGACTATGAGGAGGATTTGCCTGGAGATGTGGACCCAGACTTCGACATGGATGGAAGCGACGACGACTTTGACGAGACCACACTCTGGGAGATTGCCAGCCTACTCAAGACTGACAAGATCCCGTCCAAGGATTCCCTACTGCCCGCTTCCGGAGTCAGGAATAAGCCTCGAGAAGCTACCTCGGTCCTTGGTGACTACATGGACGATGCAGACGCCGACAGCGACGGCCGCAAGGACTCCATCATCGTCGGTCTAGATCTAAATTCTGGCATGCGCCCCAAGGCCCCAATCCAGCGCGCCTTGACTTGGGTTGCTCCAGCGCGGCTTATGTCCTGGGAAGAGCCATCCGGCCTCTTCAGCCTTGAGCACAAGCGGACAGACTACAGGACAACGAGCAAGGAACCCGCCGCTATCCACATGGAGCGCAAATCTCGCGTTTCACATGACCCTCTTCCGGCTCTTGCCTCGTCTACTCTGTGGACTGCTGAGAACAACAGGAACTCTGCACCTGAAACGGCTACTAGGAACTGGTTGATGGCTGACAAGGCTGCCGCGGTCCATGAGCCCCTCCGTCGCCAGCATGGACCTATTGCTGCCGACAAGGCCAACTGGGAGACTGCTCTCAATGAAGCGCTGGAGAAGAGCTACCCCGAAAAGGTAGTGATGAAGACGAAGGCACATAAGCCGGTCGCTGCTAGTGAAGAAGAGTGGAACTCTGCTCTGGAGGAGGCGATTTCTCTCGGTGGTTGGCAGAACATTGCTCAAGTGGAGCAGCCGGTTCTATTTGAGCAAGAGCGGCAGATGCCGCAGGAGCAGTGGCAGCCCGCCCCTGCCCAGCAAGAGAACGCTGCCTGGGTGGAGCCCGTCGTGGCTGGTTATCAAGAGTACTTCCAGCCTGCCATCCCGGAACCAACTCCGGCGCCCGTTCGGGAGGAGCCTGTCGTCCGTGAACCAGCACCCGCGGCATGGGTTGAGCCCATCGTTGTCGAGCCAGCGGCCGCCCCCGTCTGGGTTGAGCCGGTCGTTCCTGAGCCAGCTCCCGCGCCCGTTTGGATTGAACCAGTCGTTGCGGAGCCAGCTCCAGGTCCCGTTTGGGCTGAGCCTACCGTTCCCAAACCAGCTCCTTCGCCCGTTTGGGTTGAGCCCGTTGTAGCAGGCTACCAGGAACAGCAGTGGGTGGAGCCCGTCGTGGCTGGCTATCAAGAGTACTTCCAGCCTGCCATCCCCGAACCGGCTCCGGCTCCCGCTTGGGAGATGCCCGTGGTCCCGGGCTACCTCGAGCAGTGGGGGCTCCCAGCTCGCCAGCCATCTCCCATGCGCATCCCTCAGCCGTCCCCCAGACAAGCACCGGAGCCATCCTCCTTCCTCATGCCCGAGCCGCCCATGCTAGCGCCATCTCCCAGATCTCCGGCCCGCCTCCCTTCTCTACAAATTTCTAGCACCGACCTCTGGCAGAACCCCAGCAACAACGAGCCGCAGCCGCTTCCGGCTACTACTACGGACCTCTGGAGTGAGGGTGCAGTGAACAATGGCGTCGGCGAGCCCATCGCCGTGGAAATGACTCCTCCCAACTCGAGCCGGCCCCGTCCATCGCCGGAGACGGAAGAGGCGCTCCCGGTCTTTGCATCACAGCAGATGTGGCAGCGCGAGGAGGTCATGGAGCCCCAGGCTGGTAATTGGCTTGATACGATGGTGGTTAATCAGCAGCAACAGCAACAGCAACAGCAGCAGGAAGAGGTTAGGGGTGTAGTGTTTAGGTACTAAGTCGTTTGCTCTCTCTTTCGTTTCTGCATCTTTTAGATGAGGAAGATGAAGAGCTGCGTTTTTGCTTTGTTTTCTTTCTTGGTGGAATATTATCTTTCGTTACTTAGCCGGTATGGATGGTTTGGTATAAGTTGGTGGGGATACCTTGTGTGAGAGAGAGAGAGAGAGTGTGTGTGTGTGTGTATACTTTTCGATATAGTCGTTTTCTATTTTCTCGATTTGTTAAGTTATAGTCTTCTATGTCATATTCTCGTCCATTTTGCGCATAATTGTTGTATTCTAGATGCTCCTAACGTCGTCTATACGATCGCCTTGGATGAATAGGCCCAGTGTTGGATCTGATGTCCTAGAACGAACCCAAGCTCGTCACATCAGGATATGGCTTGGCTGTGTCTGGGATCGACGATGAGCTTCTTGAGATTGTTGATCCAAATAATGACTGGGGAACAGTTTCGCGCTACAGAGTCGGTTCTTGAGAGATTCACTGATAAATCCGAAAGGCGATCCAGCAAAGGTAGGCCGTTGTGTCAAGGTACACCTACGAAGCAGGCAAGATGATTGAAAGCGGAGCTTCAGCCGACGAATGCCGTATCTAGCGACTACACTACGCAACACTCACTACCCTAGAGGATCCAACTCCATTATCGCCTTCTCGGACAACCACGATCCACTTACAGGTCCCAAGGTGCTTCCGGGGCGTGGCCAAGCTCGCTGCTCGGGTCTGGACTCCAGATGCCATCGTCGAGAAATCACAGACTCGAAAACAATCCCGACACTTTTACCCGCCAGTTTTAAAATAGAATATATCACCAAATACGGGCTACTTCGTAGTGATCTCTAGTTTATGACGTATGGATTCGGGTCGCTTCGCTCTTTTCCAACGAGCTAGCGAACTGCCCACCTACGTCCACGTAGACCTCGTCCCTTCGGCCTTTACTGACATCGGCTTTAACTCTCTGCTTCCGTATCTCTCCGCTGCCGCCGGCTGCGGGAAAGCGTTGAAAAGCTTCCAATCTCCAATGGGGCGGCTGTGACGGGAACTAGAACGGAACACTTTGAAGCTTTTACTGAGCTGATTAAGAAATTGGGTAAGAAGACGAACAAGAACAATTGGAAGAAGAGCAAAGAACAAAAGCATTTATCAGCATTTAGCATCTAGAAGTTCCATACTTCGTACATCAATGTATCAACTAATGTAAATATATAGAGAAAATATCAATATATATTCTCTCATATTTCCTGTTTCAGCGCATTCCTATTTCTGCTGCTACCAACACTATCTATTGATCTATTATTCTCAATCTCACCATCATCACTGGTGCACACATATACACAACTATCAATTAACCCTTTGTAAACCAACTTCTCACCACCCACTCACGATTCCTCCATCATGGCGCCTCGAATTATGTGGATAGGTCTGGGGAATATGGGCAGGGTAAGTCTACAACTTACAGCAATTAAATACAATAAAATACAATAAAACCAATCAAGGCTAACTAACCCTCTTGACAGGGCATGTCCAAAAACCTCGTCGAAAAAGGCAACCTCACGGAACCCCTCATCATCTACAACCGCACCCGCAAACGAAGCGAAGACCTCGCCACGGCCCTCGGCCCCTCCGCCATAGAAATCGCCCCCTCCGTCTCCGAAGGCGTCTCCAAGGCCGACATCATCTTCACCTGCATCGCCGACGACGCCGCCGTGCAATCGACCATCGCAACGGCGCTGGCCGACAATGACGTCACCGGTAAGATCTTCGTCGATTGTTCGACGATCCACCCTTCGACGACCGAAGCTATTGCCGAGTCCATAACGGCGAGGAAGGCCCAGTTCATCGCCGCGCCTGTCTTCGGAGCCCCCGCCATGGCTGACGCGGGGCAGCTCGTCTGCGTGTTGGCGGGCCCGCGGACGGCCGTGGATTCCGTGAGGCGGTACTTCAAGGGCGTGATGGGGCGCGCCGAGATCGACCTTTCGGATCAGCCGTACTCCAAAGCGCTGACGCTCAAGGTTCTCGGGAACACGTTCATCCTCAACATGGTCGAGCAGCTGGCGCAGGGCCTCGTGGTCTCGGAAAAGTCCGGGCTCGGCACGGAAACGATGGTGCAGTTCGTCGAGGCGCTGTTCCCCGGGCCGTACGCGGCATACGCGCACAGGATGGTGTCGGGGGATTACTACAAGAGGGAGGAGCCGCTGTTCGCTGTCGATTTGGCGCTGAAGGATCTACGACATGCGAAGAGCATTGGCAAGGAGGCTGGCGTCAAGATGGAGAATGCCGAGGCGGCGGGGCGACATTTGGAGATGGTGAAGGAACATGCTGGCGTGAAGGGGGATATTGCGGGGATTTACGGCGCTGTGAGGAAGGAGGCGGGATTGAAATTTGAGAACGAGTGAGGGAGTTGAGGTCATCTTGATTTGAATATGAATATATGAAGAGTACTGAGTCCACGATTCAATTTCGATTTCTACAAAGTTACGGGCATGAAGTAGTTGCTCTCGGGTTGCACTCTTGCATTCAGGTCTAGGGTTACTAGCGAGAGAGCACGATACAGCTGAGTAAATCGTGTAAAAGAGGCCTACGAGATGGTCGGTTGTAAAACTCCCTCTCGTCGGGGATGGAGTTGAGCGAGTTGAGTGAGGTACAGAATAATAATAACAATACAGAGAGGGAGCTCGTTCCATCATAGGTACCTTTGTACTTTGTCCTTTGTCCTTTGTACTTTGTACGAAGTTCATTAACTGTCATGTGCGATGACTAAGCATATTCACAAGGATGCCTGGCACTGCGACGAACTCACTCCAAAACAGAAACAGCTTGATTCTCTCCATCCGAAGCAGAAGCTGAAGCTCTCTCCGAGCATTGATCGATCCTGTCCCTCATTTTGCCGCTATCGAGATACCGGATACCATCGCAGCACGACGCACAAACGACATATTCCCCACGACAACATCTCTCCCCCACCTGCAGCCATGGGACTGTAAGTAGCCAATGCCCCCCAGCTTTCCAAGTTCTATCTCACCACCCAAGATCTGGGGTCAAATTATGTCCTCAGCTCCTCTGCCTCGAATGCTAACAGCCTTGCTCGGGAATAGCCTAGTCATCTTCGTAGTGATGGCCTTCGTCGCCGCGCTCTGCATCGCAACCTATGTCGGAGTCCCGCGCGTCTTCGCCCGAGAAACACAACTGTATGTTCCGCTGCTCTTCTTGCTGCAATCCTCACCCAGCACAGCTCCTTCGATCCTCGATATATCGATCCTACCTGCCTTAGCGTCCCTCCCCTCATTACGGAGACCTACTCTGCGTCCTTTTCCCCTACGGTCAACTAACATCTGAACTCCCAGGATCTGGCGGTCCTCTCTCATCCTCGCCATAGTGAGCTGCTACTTAATGTGGGCCATCACCTACCTCGCCCAACTCCACCCCCTCGTCGCTCCCCGGAGATCCGATCTTCGAGCGGAAGAATGAAGCAAAAACAAAAAAAGAAGCGCGCCATAGAATGTTGTCATTCCGAAGCATCCTCGAGCCTTTCTACCGAGGGCCCCCGTTCTTCGCGAGAGTCTATATATCCTTGTTTGGTTTATGAGGCCCCGTTTCGCGTCCTCTCTCTGTACTGCGAAATCGGGCTCCCAATTTCCCTCGAAGGGGAGCATAATCCACTTTTCCAGGAGCACCCTCGGAGAGATGGAGTCTGCGACGGTGACGGGGAAACATGGAGTGGGTAAATGGAGTGAGTTATTGGCATTTGACGGCATCCCGTTTTCACTTGTATTATTATCACTTTGCGTGGGATTTCTGGACCTTTTTTAGGGGGGGTTTCGTTTTACTCAGATTTTCCATCATTCAACGAGGGGCGTTCTGGGTTTTATTTTCGGCATTTAATACAACTTATTGCTCTGGGTTCTCCGCTGTTGAGCGGGGCAAACTACTTTATAACTTGTTCTACTTCGTACTTGCCATCGGTAGAGAGCTCTCGCGGCTCCTACTCCTACGGTGAATTCCAAGTTGACATGGGACTAATCGACAATCAACAGAGCGCAAAGGGACCCGGCATCCTAGGCGAAGCCGCTTGCTTTCTCGTTACCAAGAAATAACCTTTTATTAAAACAAACACGAAATCGGGGTTTAGAACCACAGCACTCTAATTCCTCATCCAGCTCCGAGCCACCCCGTCCAATCCCTCAAAAACGTCCCAAGAACCTCCACAGCCTTCGCCCCCGCCGACGCAACATGCAGCTCGCCAACGGCATCAACGCCCTCCATCCCCGCCAGCCAAAACACGCCCTTGCCCACTGCCCACCTCGACAGGGCGCCCACCAGCGTCAGGAACCCCGCCACGCCGTAGCCGCAGTCCAGCAGGATCTTGAGGGCCTCGACGTTGTTAGCGACGACGGCCCAGCCCAGCGAGCGGGCGGCGGCGGGGACGTCGTATTCCCATATGACCATGAGGATGGGGAAGAGCTTGGTCGAGGAGGATACGAGGAGCGCCGTGGAGACGGAGTTGGGGCGGGGGTAGCGCGGGAGGAGGCCGAGGGGCGAGAGGGGCGAGAAGCGGGAGGAAGTTAGGGTTCGGATGCTTAGGTGGAAGGCGAGTGTTGAGAGTGTGCAGTGGATGACTGGAGAGGTTTTGGAAGTGAGTATGTTAGTTAGATGTCTACAACGGAATGTCAGGCTGCGGGCAGGCTTTGTCTTTTGTGTTTCGGCTTACGGAAAAAGAGGTATTGGAGGATTATGGGTTGTTCGGCGAGCCGGCCTAAAGCTCGACTTGAAGAGGGCGGGAGGGCATTCTTTTCTATGCGCGCCCATGTAAGGTAGACGTCGAAGAGGAGGAGTAGCACACCGAGGCGGACGATGGACGGCTTGTCGGAAAGACCAAAAAATGTCAGTATCTATCAGCACAGGGGGCCATTGTAGGAAAAGAAAACTCACGTCGAACTGATCATTCTCGCGCATGAGAGTATTATGGAGTAGATGCCGATAGACCTGCCCCGTCCCCAAGCATTAGCGAAAAAGTGAAAAAAGAAAAGAAAACACATCCCACCATCTCTCCTCTCTAACTGTTTGTTCGAAACGAGGGGCGACGAGACCAGAAAAAAAAAAGGACCTCACCTGCGGCTTTATGAGCACCAGATC